>APFE031260737.1:0-39066 GCA_000404065.3 Pinus taeda
GAAGATTGACTTTGATTCATTGATGAATTGAATTATTGTACTCTCTCCGTTGAACATTTTATGCCAATCTAATAAGAATAATAATTTGAAAGGGTTTTCAATGTTGTGGGGTTTTCCCTTGTCTTTGACCGAATTCTTGTGTCTCTTTTCATTGCTTCTCATTCTCTTTTATTATACATTACATTTATAGTTTTATATAAAATTTTTATTTATTAATGTTTGAAGTTAAGAATTAGGCTAAAGTGATTGTAACAACATCAAATAGTGGAAAATTAATAGTTTACTTGACGTTCCTTTTTTGATTTGAGATAAATACAATTTTCAATGGGTATCACAGATATCTTCCTCACGGCCCACTAATGGCATGTTTTCAAAATTTACACATTCATGGAGTATAAGGTTCTACCTCCTATACTTAATCATGGTTTTAAAAGGATAAATAATAGTGAAAGAGACTACATCAAATTTTTCTTTAAAATTTTGTTGACCTAAAGATCAATGTACAATGTTGGGAATGTGTTGGAAGAGTTGGCATTGTTGTTACGAAATCAATTGTGTTGTTTGTTCATGGTAAAATATTAATTTTTTCTCTCTTATTCACTTACTAAGGCCACATTCTTTTTGTTTGATATAAATTTTGAAAATTGAGTGATGTCACTAATGACATCATGCTGACATAAAGTGCCACATCATCCATACACCTTAAATGCATGTCAATATGTTACTTGTTTTGAGCAATATGTGTCCATACTTACCTATTTTCATAACCTTTGTTTCCTTATATGCTCACATAGTGGCAAGAAACCACTTTTATTAAACCAATGGTATCATAACCCCCACCCCTTTAGTGATCAAGAGGGACCTCAATGAATCTAATTCACTGATCTATGATTGGTGTGAATTTGGACTTTCTCCCCAATCTCCCAACCTCATTAAAGTGTCAATCCATGATAATATAATTGCGTAACCATGCACTTTATTGTTTTATCTATAATACATATTTTTTATTTGTGTTTGTATTTATATGTATATTTGTTCTTCTTTCTCTTCATAAAACTAAAAAAAATTCTCCTACAACAAGCCACATGAATATGAATCATTCCATTTTTCTTTTGGGGATAAGATGATCAAATTCTCCTTTATTTAGATATCCGAGGGATTAGCAATGAAATGGGTGAGGAACATTGAGGGGACTAGATATCACACTCTAGTATTTCCATGCAATTAATTTATCTCTACCAATTTTTTTCATTTCAACATGATGGGGAAAAATGTTTTTAGATCCATACTAAAGAATGAGAAAAAAAATGAATAATGATGATAGATAGAAATCAACCTAAATATGGGATGTGAATATAAGGGAGAGATGTGAAACCTTATGTATGGATTGCCACTCACATGTGATTTCAATTAAAAGCTCATATTTGTTGATAGATAGAAATCAACCTAAATATGGGATGTGAATATAGGGGAGAGATGGAAAACCCTAAGTATGGATTGCCGCATGCATGCAATGTCAATTAGAACCTACTAGTTTGTGCCCGAGGATGTAAAGTAGTGAGGCAGGGTCACATTAGAGTGAGGGAAAGTGGTAACAACCAAGGTGAAGCATGGGAACATGAATATAGTGAAAATTGAGCATTCATCCAATTCAACTTATGATCCATGAGACAATGACCTTAAACATTTAATGAAAAAACTTTATTGAAAAAGGCTCATGTACCTCACACCTAATGAGCCATTTTCATATTATTAGTCTAGATGTAAAATAGCACTAAATTGAACATGGATAAGATTCATGTGAGGCTAGTTGTCCATAAATAATCATATGAGTGTTATCTGTGCTGAAAATAGTAACAAGAAATGTTTAAAAAAACAACAAGAAAATATTAATTTAATTTTTCATTGAATTAAATTAGGAATTAAATTGTAATTATATTCTCATAGAAACTTGTAACAATTAACTAAGTTAAGTTGACTTAGTTGGGTCAATAAATTCAATTTGGAAGTCTATCTAGAGTCATGTAGAGTGATCCCTAAATTTTAAGGGAGGAGGTTGAGTTTTTTGAGTTGTAATTAATTCAATTAGTTTATCTGAGATAATGTCAAGGGCCAATGTTGAGTTATTTTGAGTTGTAATTAATTAACTTAGTTTAATTGAGCTAAAGTTGATTAAACTAGTTTTAACTATTGGAAGAACTAGTAGGAGGTCTAGTAATGGGGACATGCACCAATGCATCCTCGGTGCCACACTAGTTAACTAAAGATTCACTCATAAATAAATCATGCATGTGAATTCAGAGGAAGACTGAGTTGATATTAGAATTCAGGGACAATGTACTATGAGTTGTATAATTTTCTGAGTTGTACATATGGTGCATGCAATCAGTTGAGGGCCTATGGATGGATTGCACAGTTATGGAGAGAGAATTTCCCAATTGTGTCACACCAATTAACTCAAGATTCACTAATAAATAACTCATCCATGTCAGTTTAGAGGAATACTCAGTTGATATGAGAGTTCAACGATAGTGTACTATCCATTGTGTAATTTTCCTAGTTGTACAGATGGCGCATGCAATCAGTTGAGGGCATATGGTTGGATTGCAGAGTGATAAAAGGAGAATTTCCCAATTAAATATGGGCTAATTCTCTCAGGAATTTCAGAAGGATGTAGGGGCTTGGTAGACAGAAGAATTTGCTAAGTGTTCGCTTGACCTCACTTGTGAAGGAGAGAGATAGATTGTACTACTGCAGTAATTGTTCAGGTTGAACAAGAATTGTATTTTCTTTTTGAATATTCTGGTTAATTCAATATAGATATTCAGGTTTTATAGTAGTGTCTTTACCAAGGAAAATATGTGTTATGTGCGATTGAACTTCTTCCTTTTCTTCTTATTGTTTTCATCGATCAATTTTGGTTTCCACAGAAGACTAGAGTAGATTCTTGTCTT
Organism: Pinus taeda; assembly: GCA_000404065.3. Taxonomy (NCBI): domain Eukaryota; kingdom Viridiplantae; phylum Streptophyta; class Pinopsida; order Pinales; family Pinaceae; genus Pinus; species Pinus taeda. The sequence goes on from APFE031260737.1 coordinate 2,955, forward strand.
TTTTTTAGCATATCACATAAGTTATTGAATCTACAAGTAAAAATATACATGGCATTAGAGCTATATTTGTAGAAACCTACAATTTGTCAAGCTAAAACAAGAGGAGAATATTTTTCTCCTAGTCATTGCCTACATGGGTGGATAGATGGAAACATACAACCAAAACAATAGGAGAAATTTGGTTCTCCTAGTGGTTACCTACATGTGTTGTGGCTAGATGAAAACATATCTATGTAAAATTTTAGTGTATTTATCATAAATTTTATATTTATAGGCTAGATATGGTTCAAGCTTTATGAATTTCATCTTGTTAGTGTTGAATAATTTAATATTTATACTATGTGTTATGGATTGATGACTACTATAGATTAACATGTATATATCTATCATAAATAAATCAACAATATTCATTTGGTTGATGTTGTTTAAGGTCCTCTTCAGAAATTTAATTAATAGGAAGATCAAGGCGTTGAAGACTAATAAAAATAGTGAGTTTTTGTTTTTGTAGATTCTGAAATGTTGTATAAGGAGAACTATGCATCAAATCATATGACAACTCTATATGCCGCTTACAACACATGAATAATACTTTGATGGGGAGTTTTAGAGTATGCTTAGAGGATCCAAGTTAGAGTAGAAATTCTAGATAAAAGCCAATTCTATTGTATGTTACCTAAGTAGTTTTTTTACACTAATTATTTAGAAAAGGACCCCTATCAGGGCCTTAACTAAAACAAAGTCATATTATTAATTAAGAAAAATCCATTGATTTAGCATATTCACATTTTAGTTGCAGGGTTTATGATCATGTGCCTAAGGATGAATTTTTGAAGTTGGATAATAAGGTAGTGAAATGTATCGTCATTAATTATGTTGTTGGTGTAAAAGCATACAAGCTTTATGATCATGTAGATGAGAATTTTAAGTATAAGAATATTGTTTTAAGAAAACTAAAGTCTTCAGTAGAAGAGGGTGAGAAGAAGCTAGTTGTTTATTTAGTTCTTTAGCAACCACACCAAAGATTAGAAAATTTTAAAGAGATAATCGACCAAAGTTTAATGGTGATAGTGATGAGGAGGTATAAAGAATTTTAGAATAGGAAATTGGAACTCCACCTTAGCCTTGGAGAAGGTGAACTTAGTAAAAAAAGCCACTAGATATATGCAATTATAGTTTATCCAATTTCAATTGTATATTTCATTTGTTTACTTACAGAAATGAGCCTATAGCTATAAGAGAATATAAAAATCGAAGGAGTGCTAGAATTGGGCTTGTATAAGAATATGGCTTCAATTTTTACTAAAAATGATATGATGAACACATGGATCCAAATGGAAATGGGTGTATAGGGATATGGATTCATTTTTTACTAAAAATGATATCAAAGTATGGTTTCTTAATGGATGAACACATGGATCCAAATGGAAATGGGTGTATAAGGATATGACTTCATTTTTTACTAAAAGTGATATCAAAGTATGGTTTCTTAATGGATGAACACATGGATCCAAATGGAAATGTGTGTAAAACGAAAAGATAAATTCTATAGCATTTTTTTTAAAAGTACAAGGTGATATTAGTTGTGAAAGAATATTTTGAAATTGTCAAAACATATTCATATTTGAGTTGAATGCACATGGGTGTTAAGGAAAAGATAAATTCAATAGCATCTTTGAAAAGTAATATTGGTTTTGAAAGAATATTTTTAAGTTGTCAAAACACACTTGAGTGGTTACTAAAATAACATCTATCAAATTCTTAGATATCAAGTTCTTAGATATTATATGTATGAAAAACTTTTGATATTATATGTAGGAACAAATTTTGATTTAGAAATAAGATAGGGGAATGTGAAGACATGATTTCGTTTAAGTATGGTGACTTAGAGGAGGATATATATTTATATATTATATATATATATATATATATATATCTATATATATATATATATAATTGCTTATTAATGAACTTCACAATTAATCCAACTATCATAATCTTCGTACTAAATAAATGTTACAACTAATACATAAAATAGCCATATCTCTTTTTTACGGATTGGTGATTGACCTATGTATACGGTGGACACATATGACATGTCACCCTACTCCTCCGCTACCATCTAGAGTAGCGTTTAATGCCAAATATACAACTGTTGGTTTAGCTGGCTTTGAATGGTATTACATTTACTGTTCTGACAGAACAGCTGGCCGCTCCGCGCTACTCCACTGATACGGTCGTTGGAGTGTGCAACCGGTAGCTGGAGGATATTAATGGTTTTTAATAAACCCTGAACCTCTCGGGATCCATCCAGAATGCACGCTCGGGATTTCTCCTTACAGATCGACGGTTCTGGATTATAGCTCTTGAAACAAAACGGGAGGGTTAGGGTTTCACGGCATTTGCATTTTTGTTGCGGGGCAACTTCTGCCGCTGCTGGTTAGTTCTAGCTGAGGAATACCGTCCCTATTCAACTGTAAGCCGGTGCAATCTTATCCTTGGCTAGCCTGATTCATTTCCGTCGAGGACGATGTTGATGCAGCTACCTCCGGGTTATGATGTTCGCGCTCTTTCCAGATCTCTGTGATGTCCATCTTTTCAATGGCGACATGACGAGTTTTTCCTCAGGTAAACGTGACATTTTCCTCTGTACAGAACCACAGTTTTACTACTGCTAATTTATTCATTATGCTTTTGTTTGCTCAGCCATGCGTGGTGATTTTGTCAGGTTACTGGAGGCGAGGGTTCGGCAATGGAGGTTACAGAACTTCGGTTTTCCTCGCATTTCCGGGTAAGTTACTTCAACCATTGAGTTATGTATTTCATTATTTTAAACTAGGTCTGAAATTACTCTTCTTTCTATCAGGGGTATCCTCCGAACCTTTATGAGACCTACTCGAATTGTGACACCACGGCGAGATTCTCTGGTTTTAGAGGGTTTCATAATACTAGGGTCTGTCCTGGGTAGCTCTATTTCATTAAGTTCTGGGCTGGGGTTTAGAGTCTGAGTCGACTCGAGCTTTCTCGGGTGGCCGTGGATAATTTTGTTATTAAATCAAACATTTGTATTAGTGTAGCCTGTTCGATACCACCCGAAGAGTGAATAATGACTCGGGGTGCTCGAATTTCAGTTCTGCAGGATTCATCAGGGTTTATACTGTGTCTTTTAACTGTTTTATTTATGTATGATTCCATACCATCATGACGCAGTTGATTATTAATGTTATGGTCCTGATTTCTCTGCACATTCGAACAGTGTTTGCCTTGCGTTTACTTGTTTCGATTTCAAGATTTTTTCATGAGGGTTTTTGTTTAATAGGTTAACGACATGCCTTATTTCAGTTTCGAAATATATAAATATATATTCCTCTGTTGGTTAATTGAACGCACAGTCCCTGCGGATGTATACATATCCGGTGGCGAGGAAAGTTTTCCTATCTATTGGGGTGGAACACGCCCCACAGAATTGCTTTCAATGACTGTCGTTTTACATATACGAATGATAATGTCGTTTTCTAAATCCTCGACCTATGTTTTATTTGTTTATAATCTCCTGTCAATGTGGTTCATGACAGAGTTCAAGCAAACTCACTGTATATGGCATGTTACAGAATACTTGCATGTATCTGGTTATTTATTTCCTCGTTATGCTCTTTCTACAATATATGTGTTTTCGGCCGACTCCATTATCTCCTTCGGAGATGAGCCTGAGGTGGCCTCGAGTATCCTCACGGTAGGAATGCCGAGGAGTGAAATTCTAGGGGATCAAACCCTCCCGGTTCCGTCCCTGGTAACTAGCTTTTTCTTTTATGAGTAGAATGTTATTTGCTTAATACTACTTGATTCTGCATTTCGCTTATTTTTCTGTTTACTGTCCGGCTTGATTAACAGAATAGTATATGGCATTTAAATTATGTTCATATTGTAATGGACTGTATAATGTACTTCTTCTTTCTGTTTCTTAATCACTAGGAATTCCAAGTATTAATTTTTTCTGAGTCTGGATACTCATTTACGGAACAGTTCACCTGGAAAGTTAATTTAACAGTTTTAATTTGTTTATAGGAAATGAATAGATAAACTATTCTGTTTATCCTACTTTATTTTCCTTTCGTTTTATCTCAATCTTTCCAGTTATTGTAGCTAATAATTTCTACACTTCTATAAGATAATCCCATTATCAGATAACGAAAAAAAAGGTCTTACATTACAGATAAGCAAAAAGTCTTTACCTGAAAGAACAATTTCTACATTATGTACTGTAACCATAACCATATGTAACTTACCTGTACCGTGCCTGATTTATTTCTCTGCTTTTTTCAACCTGAAGAAATCTCTGCAGAGCTTGTTATCCTCCCAGCCACGAGATCAGTTGTTTCGACTTGACTCTCTCCCCGAAGCTCGCTTGCAGGCCACTGCCTTCTGCAAGATGATGCACGCTAACAGCAGTGCAATTAGATGCACAACCGTGCTGGTACCATCTGATCTTCACCAGACATAGTACCCTTTTTCCCTCTTCCTTGCTTTCCTCCTGTCTGTTCTTCAACAGCCGAAGCCTCCCTTTCCTCTTTTCCATTTCTATGGTAGGGAAGGTGGTTAGGGTTGCCCCTTTTACTGGCAACCGTTTCTTTAAAAATCAAGAAGAAGTAAAATAACTTTTTTTTACAAAGTCACTTCCATATTACTTTAATTCATAATTTCGAATAAATAACATTTCAATATTAATAAAGTAATAATCCCGTTTTTCATATTTACCTAGCACAGTAAATTAGAAATTTACCTATATAACTGTTTGGTCATTACATCTCCTCCCCCTGAGATTGGACACCGTCCCGGTGTTTTACAGTCATGAATAGGCCTGGATATGTTTTCTTCATCAATTCCTGGTCTTCCCAAGTAGCCTCCTCGGGACCAAAATGTCGCCATTGTACCTTAACTTGGGTAATAACTCGTTTCTGCAGCTGCACTTCTCTCTGGTCGAGGATGCTCAGCGGTTCGACCAGCACTTCTCCTTCCGGTTCGACCTGTATATCCTGCCATCGGATTACATGCTTAGGGTCATACACATACTGCTTTAGAATTGAAACATGGAATACGTTATGGACTCGAATGTGACTTGGCAAGGCCAGTTGATAGGCCACTGGTCCGATCCTTGCTAATATCTGAAAGGGTCCACAATATCTAGGTGCCAATTTAGCGCAACCCGCCCATTGTAAGGTACTTCTTTTGGCCTGAATTCGAATATACACATGATCCCCAACCTGATATTCCTTAAATCTCCTTTTTCGATCAGCGAAGTTCTTTTGTCTATCCTGAGCCGCCTTCAGATTAACGCGTACTCTTTTTACCATGTCCTCCATTTCTTTAAGCATGTCAGGTCCTAAACTTAATTTATCTTCCGGTCCCCCCCAGCTGGAGGGTGTACGGCATTTTCTGCCATACATGACTTCAAAGGGACTCATTTGAGTTGAAGTGTGGTAACCATTATTATATGCGAATTCAACCAAATGTAAATATTCTTCCCATCGTGTGGGTTGTTGCATAACATATGCCCTTAACATGTCCTCTACCACTTGGTTCACTCGCTCCGTCTGTCCATCAGTTTGTGGATGATACGCTGTGCTAAAATTCAGCTGAGTACCTAAATCAGCAAACAATGTCTTCCAGAAAACTGATGTGAATTTCACATCCCGATCAGAAATTATTGTTTTTGGAAGACCATGCAACCTGAATATGTTCTGCATAAAAACGTGAGCGATTTGTGCAGCCCTGTAAGTAGATTGCACTGGTATGAAGTGTGCAGCCTTACTCAATTTGTCCACTACTACCATAATGGAATCATTGTTTTTCTTTGTTCTGGGTAATCCCGTAATAAAATCCATGGAAATGATTTCCCATTTCCATTCTGGAATAGGCAAGGGTTGCAACAGTCCTGCTGGATGCTGATGTTCAGCTTTAATTTGCTGACATTCTAAGCACCGTGCCAAATATTCCACAATGTCCTTTTTCATTCCTGGCCAAAAATATTCCTTCCGGATTGCGGTTGTCATCTTTTGATAACCCGGGTGACCAGCATAATGGCTGATGTGGAATTCATCCATAATCAAATTTTTAATTTTGCTTTGATTAGGCACGTATATTCTTTGCTTGAAGTAGACAATCCCCGCATCATCTGTAGTATATTCCTGTTGGCTGTCCCTTCTAGCAGCTTGTTGTATTTGTTGTTTTAACTGCTGATATTCGGTATCTTGTTCTGCAATTTTCTTTATTATGTCTAAGAAGGGGTTTTCCCATCCAGATATGGAAACTTCATACAAACTGTGCACTTTTCTGCTCAAAGCGTCTGCTACTCTATTTGTTTTCCCTTGCAAATGTTTTATATCGAAGTCGAAACCACTCAGAAAATCCATCCACCGCGCTTGTCTAGCGTTTAGAGTAGGTTGACTGAAATAGCTGGTCAAACTATGGTGGTCGGTGAGCAGTAAAAATTTTCTGCCCATAAGATAATGCCGCCACATCTTTAGAGCATGTATAACAGCAGCTAGTTCCAAGTCATAGGCAGAATATTTCTGTTCATGATCTTTTAATTTACGTGATTCATATGCAATTACTCTGTCTTCTTGCATTAAGACTCCTCCCAATCCTTCTTTCCTGGCATCAGTGCAGACCACATAATCCTTATGAGGATTTGCTATATTTAAAATTGGTGCTGTAGTGAGCAGGTGTTTTAATTGCTCAAAACTTTTTTGGCAATTTGGGGTCCACTGGAATGCCCTCCCTTTCTTTTGTAAGGAGGTAATGGGAAAGGCTACTCTCGAGAAGCCTTCTACAAATCTCCTGTAATACCCAGCCAATCCCATGAAAGATCGGACATCTGCTACATCTTTTGGTACAGGCCAGTCCATTATAGCCTTAATCTTTTCTGGGTCTACAGCAATTCCATCCTTTGTGATTACGTGACCCAAGTATTGGATTTCCTCCTTAAAGAAATCGCACTTACTAAATTTCGCATATAGTTGATGTTCTCGAAGGGTCTGCAATACCATTCGTAGATGCTCATGATGTTCTTTGATTGTGCGTGAATATATTAATATATCATCAATGAATATTAGCACAAATTGATCCAAGTATGGATGAAAAATGCCATTCATTAAACACATGAAAGTTGTTGGGGCGTTGGTTAACCCAAACGGCAGAACCACGAATTCATAATGCCCGTACCTCGTTCTGAAGGCTGTTTTAGCGATGTCCTCATCTTTAATTCGGATTTGATGATAACCTGATCGCAAGTCGATCTTGGAGAATACTGTTGCACCCTTTACTTGGTCAAACAGTTCATCGATCCGGGGTAAGGGATACTTATTTTTGATGGTTAACTTGTTCAGTTGTCTATAATCGATGCACATTCGGAGGGTACCGTCCTTTTTCTTGACAAATAACACTGGAGCTCCCCATGGGGATACGCTAGGATGAATATACTCCTTATCTAATAACTCTTGCAATTGCATTTTCAGCTCTGTCAGCTCCGGTGTACTCATTCGGTATGGTGCTCTTGATACTGGAGCAACCCCGGGTATCAGTTCAATGGTAAAATCTATATTCCTTCGTGGCGGTAGTCCGGGGATTTCCTCTAGAATACTATTCAAGGAAACTGATTTATCTTTGGAATTTGCATATCCTACTTGGATAGCATAAACCTGACACCCCTTCCTTATGCATTTCATTAGCTGGTTGGCAGTTATCGGGCGAACTTGCACTGGTTGTTTGATTCCTTGTATTTCTTTCCTGTTTCCTTGCTGATCTCTGTAGTAAATGATCTTAGTTTTGCAATCAACTAAGGACCAGTGTTTTTCTAACCAATCCATGCCGATTAGAATATCATAGGATCCAAGAGGGAGTACATTCAGATCAGCTATTACTAGCTGTTCTGCTATGGTAAATGAGCAATTGCTGATTTTGGCTGTTACTCGTCGCTTGGCTCCGGTAGCTAGTTGCACTAACCAAGGATTTTTAAATTTAACAGGTTGTAAATTACAATGTTCGACTATCTTTGGACTCACATAGCTTAACGTAGCCCCAGGGTCAATTAAAACAGATATGGTAAGGTTTGAAATTTTACCTTCGAACTCAACCATTGTTGGCTGGTATTCTGCCTGACGGTCTTCCAGAGCTGCGTTAATTCTGGGTATACTGCGACCAACCTCGCCCACTGTTGACGCTTCCTGGATCTGGGATAACTGTTCAGTTCCTTTTCGCTGTGGACAGTTTTTAATGTAATGCGGTCCTCCACAACCCCAGCACTGTACCGAGGGTCTTGCTTTGCCGTCATTGTCCCACTTAGGTTGTTGTTCGCTAACCTTGGACTCATTTGCATTTCTTGGCTTGAATGTAGTTCTTGGTGTGAATCTGCTGCTTGCTCCTTTGCCATTTCCCTTACCGCTATTGCCGCGATTCCCTTTACTGTTTACCCCTGTCTTGAATCCTCTTTTCTCATTCCATTTTCTGTTAGTAATTTCCCCTTTCTGTTTACTTTGCTGATAACAAATTCTAGCCTTGCGGATTACTTCATCCATTGATTTTGGATTATCAAATTCAATCCTCTCCCTCATATAGGGTGGCAAACTGCTAACAAATCGTTGGACCTTTGCCTTTTCTTCCCTTATGTATGGTACATAACGGAGTAAGGATGTAAAGCGAGTGATGAATTCGTCCATAGTCTGCTGTCCTAACCGCAAATCATGGAATTCCCTTGCCTTTTCATCATAGAAACGTTCTGTCAAGTATCGCTCTTTAAAGAATCTCTGAAAATTGTCCCATGTAATATTTTGTTCAGTGACCCCGTTCACTATTTTTACCTCTTCCCACCATAAGGTGGCCTTTCCTTGTAATTGAAAAATAGCCAGTCGCGCCTTAAGGTTGTTATCATACTCATAAAGCTGGAAGTACTTATTCATATTAATGATCTAGGCTTCTGCCGCCTCCTCTTGTTCCCCATCAAAATGCGGCGGCTTAATCTTGCGAAATTCTCCTTGTAATTCTACCTTTTGTCTTTTCGAGGTTTGCTGGTCGAATACATTATCGGAGCATTCTTCCATTTCTTCCGATCCTTCTGGGGGTATGTGATGGTTTTGCTCTTCAGACATCTTTTGCTGTTCGGCGCTGGGATTAGCTGGTAACTGATTTTGTTTATCCGACAAACTCTTTAAGATTCTTTCTTGTTCCAATGTTATTCGAGCATTGTCTTCCCAGAGTCAAGCCATCTCATTCTTTAGTTCTTGTACTGTTTCCAAAATTGCTTGATTCGTAACTCTGGCTTCCTCTCCAAGTTGCACCCATAATTCTGGGTTATTCTCTGGAACGGGTACGCCTTGTCCCATTACAGGTCGTCGTGCTGTGTTATCCATTCTCCTCATATCTTCGTCCTCAAATCCTGAAACCTGTTCTTCATCCAGCAACAGAAGGAAACATTCAAGAATATTATTGGTAATGTCCTTTGTTATCTATTTAATACAATGTTCTTAATTCGTCATTACTGTTTTGCCCAGAGGCCACAGTGCTGTAGCTGGGCTCTGATACCATATGTCACAGATCTTATAAAATTTTATATATATATATATATAATTGCTTATTAACGAACTTCACAATTAATCCAACTATCATAATCTTCGTACTAAATAAATGTTACAACTAATACATAAAATAGTCATATCTCTTTTTTACGGATTGGTGATTGACCTATGTATACGGTGGACACATATGACATGTCACCCTACTCCTCCGCTACCATCTGGAGTAGCGTTTAATGCCAAATATACAACTGTTGGTTTAGCTGGCTTTGAATGGTATTACATTTACTGTTCCGACAGAACAGCTGGCCGCTCCGCGCTACTCCACTGATACGGTCGTTGGAGTGTGCAACCGGTAGCTGGAGGATATTAATGGTTTTTAATAAACCCTGAACCCCTCGGGATCCATCCAGAATGCACGCTCGGGATTTCTCCTTACAGATCGACGGTTCTGGATTATAGCTCTTGAAACAAAACGGGAGGGTTAGGGTTTCACGGCATTTGCATTTTTGTTGCGGGGCAACTTCTGCCGCCGCTGGTTAGTTCTAGCTGAGGAATACCGTCCCTATTCAACTGTAAGTCGGTACAATCTTATCCTCGGCTAGCCTGATTCATTTCCGTCGAGGACGATGTTGATGCAGCTACCTCCGGGTTATGATGTTCGCGCTCTTCCCAGATCTCTGTGATGTCCATCTTTTCAACGGCGACATGACGAGTTTTTCCTCAGGTAAACGTGACATTTTCCTCTGTACAGAACCACAGTTTTACTACTGCTAATTTATTCATTATGCTTTTGTTTGCTCAGCCATGCGTGGTGATTTTGTTAGGTTACTGGAGGCGAGGGTTCGGCAATGGAGGTTACAGAACTTCGGTTTTCCTCGCATTTCCGGGTAAGTTACTTCAACCATTGAGTTATGTATTTCATTATTTTAAACTAGGTCTGAAATTACTCTTCTTTCTGTCAGGGGTATCCTCCAAACCTTTATGAGACCTGCTCGAATTGTGACACCACGGCGAGATTCTCTGGTTTTAGAGGGTTTCATAATACTAGGGTCTGTCCTGGGTAGGTCTATTTCATTAAGTTCTGGGTTGGGGTTTAGAGTCTAAGTCGACTCGAGCTTTCTCGGGAGGCCGTGGATAATTTTTTTATTAAATCAAACATTTGTATTAGTGTAGCCTGTTCGATACCACCCGAAGAGCGAATAATGACTCGGGGTGCTCGAATTTCAGTTCTACAAGATTCATCAGGGTTTATACTATGTCTTTTAACTGTTTTATTTATGTATGATTCCACACCATCATGACGCGGTTGATTATTAATGCTATGGTCCTGATTTCTCTGCACATTTGGACAGTGTTTGCCTTGCGTTTACTTGTTTCGATTTCAAGATTTGTTCATGAGGGTTTTTGTTTAATAGGTTAACGGCATGCCTTATTTCAGTTTCGAAATATATAAATATATATTCCTCTGTTGGTTAATTGAACGCACAGTCCCTGCGGATGTATACATATCCGGTGGCGAGGAAAGTTTTCCTATCTATTGGGGTGGAACACGCCCCACATAATTGCTTTCAATGACTGTCGTTTTACATATACGAATGATAATGTCGTTTTCTAAATCCTCGACCTATGTTTTATTTGTTTATAATCTCCTGTCAATGTGGTTCATGACAGAGTTCAAGCAAACTCACTGTATATGGCATGTTACAGAATACTTGCATGTATCTGGTTATTTATTTCCTCGTTATGCTCTTTCTACAATATATGTGTTTTCGACCGACTCCATTATCTCCTTCGGAGATGAGCCTGAGTTGGCCTCGAGTATCCTCACGGTAGGAATGCCGAGGAGTGAAATTCCAGGGGATCAAACCCTCCTGGTTCTGTCCCTGGTAACTAGCTTTTTCTTTTATGAGTAGAATGTTATTTGCTTAATACTACTTGATTCTGCATTTCGCTTATTTTTCTGTTTACTGTCCGGCTTGATTAACAGAATCGTATATGGCATTTAAATTATGTTCATATTGTAATGGACTGTATAATGTACTTCTTCTTTCTGTTTCTTAATCACTAGGAATTCCAAGTATTAATTTTTTCTGAGTCTGGATACTCATTTACGGAACAGTTCACCTGGAAAGTTAATTTAACAGTTTTAATTTGTTTACAGGAAATGAATAGATAAACTATTCTGTTTATCCTACTTTGTTTTCCTTTCATTTTATCTCAATCTTTCCAGTTATTGTAGACAATAATTTCTACACTTCTATAAGATAATCCCCTTATCAGATAACGAAAAAAAAAGGTCTTACGTTACAGATAAGCAAAAAGTCTTTACCTGAAAGAAAAATTTCTACATTATGTACTGTAACCATAACCATATGTAACTTACCTGTACCGTGCCTGATTTATTTCTCTGCTTTTTTCAACCTGAAGAAATCTCTGCAGAGCTTGTTATCCTCCCAGCCACGAGATCAGTCGTTTCGACTTGACTCTCTCCCCCAAGCTCGCTTGCAGGCCACTGCCTTCTGCAAGATGATGCATGCTAACAGCAGTGCAATTAGATGCACAACCGTGCTGGTACCATCTGATCTTCACCAGACATAGTACCCTTTTTCCCTCTTCCTTGCTTTCCTCCTGTCTATTCTTCAACAGCCCAGGCCTCCCTTTCCTCTTTTCCATTTCTATGGTAGGGAAGGTGGTTAGGGTTGCCCCTTTTACTGGCAACCGTTTCTTTAAAAATCAAGAAGAAGTAAAATAACTTTTTTTTTACAAAGTCACTTCCATATTACTTTAATTCATAATTTCGAATAAATAACATTTCAATATTAATAAAGTAATAATCCCGTTTTTCATATTTACCTAGCACGGTAAATTAGAAATTTACCTATATAACTGTTTGGTCATTACATCTCCTCCCCCTGAGATTGGACACCATCCCGGTGTTTTACAGTCATGAATAGGTCTGGATATGTTTTCTTCATCAATTCCTGGTCTTCCCAAGTAGCCTCCTCAGAACCAAAATGTCGCCATTGTTCCTTAACTTGGGTAATAACTCGTTTCCACAGCTGCACTTCTCTCTGGTCGAGGATGCTCAGCGGTTCGACCAGCACTTCTCCTTCCGGTTCGACCTGTTCGATCACGTCCAACTGATTGGGTGCAAAAATCTTTTTATTTACCTAAGAATCTTCCAATTGTATCTTATTCTTTGGGGCTTATTTTCTCAAGACTCTCAGTTTGGTTGATTAGAAGTAACTACCACTTGTAATGTTCATGATACACCCTTAATTTGTGGTCCATCAATCAATTCATACACCAGCAAGGTCCAAACGTCGGCATCCAAGCCCCATTGCTCGCATTAGATTTCTTGGCTTTCAAAATTATAAAATTCCTACCTCCACCAAGCTTCTTAATTGCTAGTGTGAACCATGCACTCTACAACTGTATCGGTTCGAGTTCAAAAATTCAAAGGATTAGAATTCCAGGGGACTCGCAATCCTGAGGGCAATGGAGCCACCCTAATGTATTTTGGAATATCGACATTCAAACTAGGTGCAATAGTCCTATGACCAATAACACCAAATTTGAGAATACGAAAAACTACATTGAAGCCATTTCTCTACTAAACTGCGTTTGAAATGTCCAAAGTTAACTATTGTAGTCTTTTCTTCGTCCGACTTTTCCTCCAAGGTTTGTTTAATGGTTTTTGTAACTACCTCCTAAAAACACTATATCCAAAAGTACTCAATGAATAACTCTATTATATCCCTCTCCACTAACCAGCAACCACCTCCAATATTCAATGTTCAAGATTTTTCCTCCGTACAGCTCTATATGCCAACTATCCCACTACTAGTTTATATAAGGCCGGACCTAGGTGTATTTCATACTATTTCTCCGTTATTCCACTGAAAAGAATCATGATGTTGACAGGTGTTCCTCTCCTGATAGAATTCTAGATGTATCACCTAGCCTCGGCAAAATATTTAAAGAGGGATTTTTAAAACCATGTTAAACAAAAACAACTACCATTATTATCTGGGAAAACCTCTATGCTGCTCCACACATGATTTCTTTGATTTCTCTAACACGCAGTTGTTACATTAACCTCAACAAATTGGTGGAAAACAACATATTCTCACATCTGATTCAAGAGCATCGCCGCTATGTAAATGATTTTGTTTAAGCCCCAAATGGAGCCATGTAGATTTTAGAAATATATATATATTATATATTATTATATATTCAGATTGTAGTAGGAATATGGGTTGTTAGGATAGCCAAGTGGTACATTGTAATATATTGGTTTTTAGGATAGCCAAGTGGTTCATTGTAATAATTCCAATGAGTAGGTTTAATTTTTAGGTAGTGGCTGGCCAAGTGGAATTTTACTAAGGTGACAACCGTAAAACTAGGAATTTTTGGTTTCATGGACAAGCTCGGTAAGAGTTAGAAGGAGACGCAAGCGAGCGAAGGTGAGCTCGGTAAGCTTTTGAGGAATAAACCACACTCTATTCTCTTTATGTACTTAAGCAATTCTGAACAATAAAAAAAATGAACTTAACCCTCTAACGTAAGTTTTCCTCTGGGCACCATATTCAAAGTTATGTTTGCACTATAGTGCATGGGTACATGAATGGCATGGTTTCAAAATTTTCACCGGGCAAAATAAAGAAGGCAAATGACCCCTTCTTAGTGGGGTTTCATTGTTAAGCAATAAATCTGCCACGAGAATTGTAAGAGCGAGAATGAGGTTAATCGACGGTTTTGAAACTTATTGAAATGTGTGACCATTGAAAGAAATTACAGTGTGGAGGCTTGTAAATTATAAGGGAGCACTTAATCAAATTTTGAAGTTACGTCCTCAGCATACAAGATAAGTGAATCTTGGGTTTAACGAGAAGGCCACCAAAGGGGCCTGCTGTCAACATCACCGCGTACACACCATTATAATCCTCATAATACACTATCTTTTCTCTTTATGTTCTTGGGCCCTCCCCAAATGAGTTAGCCCTTCCCAAACGAGTTAGATAAGGGAATTTACCTTGGCCGGTAGCGAGAACCGCACCAGTCCATTAATCTGAAAGAGATTAAACTTGGAATTTGAAATTCATTATACTTACCATGAACTTTGCTGATATTTTATCAATTTGTTTTCCTCATGTTTCTGGCATAGCTTTTACTTTCTTTTAAAAATTCCCTAACCAATGCCTCTGGAAGGGAGAACCTTTTATTAAAAACAAAAAAATATGCATCACAATGGCAATGATAGTGTAGACATTATCCGTAAAAGAAATTTATTTAAAATAACAAATGGATGAAGGAAATATACATAAAATATACAAAGAACTCATCCACATGGGACACTGATCCAAGTCTTTTAGGCCTTTCGAAAATGTTATATCTATTATAAAGTTATTTAAGATTATTTAGTAGATATTGGTTAAAAATTAGAATAATAAGTTTTAGTGGTGTAATGGGCATAATTCAAATGTTTAAGAAGTTTTCAAAATATTGAATTTATTTCTTTAATTAAAAATACAGTTGAAACATTTAAATAAATAAAATTAAATATTTAAATAATGTTAATATTTAATTTAACAGGCTGGGTCCATGGTTCACGAGTCTCTGACTACGCGGGCCCTTCGAGCGGACAGCTATTATCCCTCTGTATCCTGGCTACTGGTATACCCTAGGGTTTTCTGCCTTCCCAGCTGAACATTCTCGTGCTGTTTTATCCTTCCAACTTTGCTGTCGGTCCCCTGGTCGGCAATTTGGGATCTGCTATTTTGTCAAGTTGCTATGGTTGTGGAGCACCTCGTGGACTACGAGGACGACCCCATGCCAGATCAGGATATTTGGGCATACAATAACCGACCAGCCATGGATCCCTCGGGCAAAGAACCAGCTATAGCGACAATTGCCTCCAGCGTACAGCCCCACCCGCCGCGCTCAGGGAAGAAGCACCATCCGGATGTCAACTTGGCGGACCTTCCGGTCCTTGAATGCCCGCCTCTCTCGCCGGCCACGCTCCATCTTCTGGGATCCTGCCTGGAGAGTTCTCCATCTTTCGACTCACCTCTCCCAACCTCTGCTCAGCTCTCCCTACCTACGCCCTCGCCTACCATTCAACCCTCAAACCCATCATCCATTTCATTGGCACCGGTAAACCCTCATGGTCCGCTGCGCCCCACTCGTCCCACCTTTCACCCCAGTTCTTGCAGTTTGAACCCCCGCTCCCCCGTACACTCGGGATGCTTTAGTTCCCCGCTCCTACCTGCTCGTTCGGTCGGGTCTGCTCAGCATAGCACCTCTAACCCATGCCGAAAGCTCCTTAAGGACTTCCCCATCGGCAAGCGCTCAGGAAAACAGAAGAAAGGGAGGTGCCTACGAGCCATCGACTCCGATATCAACCTAATTTTCGGGGAGGACGTTCAAATGGTGGATGCTATGGACACTGCTCGCAAGGTTCTAGTCGGCCGGGTTCGCGGTCAAACATATTCTGTGGAAATATTAAAGCAATGGACGGAGAACATTTGGGGATCTTTTCTAAAGGAATTACCAGCCATCAGAGTCTTGGCGAGGGGTTGGTTTGCCTTACAATTTCATCGACCTGAATACACACAATGGATTCTATCCCAATTCTGGCATATTGAGTTGGCGCCGGTTCTGCTGAAGCGTTGGGATCCACTATTTGACCCGGAGCGAGAACAATTGGGCACCGGGCCTATATGGGTTCGACTACCGGGCTTGCCCATGCAATACTGGACACCCCAAGTATTCAAGCGCATAGGAGATGCGTTGGGCACCTATCTCGAGCATGATAAATCCTATGAGCAGACTGGAATTATGACCATGGCTAGAATCCTTGTTCACCTCGACACCAGGGCTAGGCTGGAGGAGAAAATTACCCTGCATCGCAGAACATTTTCGCGCAAGTAGCTGCTGGATTATGAAGGAGTCCCGTTTCGATGTCGAAGATGTCACAAAGTCGGCCATTTGTACAAGGACTGTCCACTACCTCCAGAAGTGACTTTGGAAACTAAAGGTGCTAGACAACAGCCATATGTGGAACAAAATAGAGCTGACATCAATTAGGAAGAAGGTCATGTGACTCATAGTGAGGCCCCTGCGAATGCGGTACCTGAAGGCACAAAGAAGACAAACAACAGAAGGAAGGCTACATCGACTCCTGCACCACCTCGTACCCGGTCCAAGACAGCGGAGGATGCATCATCTGCTCCGGGTAATGAATCTCTCCCCATGACCTCTGTTATTTTATCAGAAGTTATGTTTTCTGTTATGAACTCCACTTTACAGCCATCATCTATTGATCCGGGCTCGTTTCCCTCTATTCACTGCTCCATTGACCCTCCACCCCCCACCTTCTCCACCACTCCCTCCTCTCACAGGATGGATGCTGCCCTCCCCATCCCCTCTTCCTCCCCCACTAGCTCTGGATCGCACCCCTACCACCTCCGACCTCGGGTCCGAACCAAACTCCTGGGCCTTGGTTCTTCACCTGGACGGTCCTCTAACCATAAACCAAAAAGAGGCCGCCAATCTAAGATAAACTCGGCCATACAATATGCTGTCGCAGATGTCGCCCTGGGGCGATAATACACTATCGAACGGGCACTTAGAGCAATTGAGCCCTTGGCCACTAGTTCCCCATGATTTGGCTCTCCTTCAATTGCAGGGGATTAGCCAACCCCAAAAAGAGATTGGCTCTTAATAGACTGACTCAGGAATCCAGATGTGACATCCTCTTTCTTCAAGAGACCCTTTGCACCTCGGATATGGCTGTGAGGGCCCTTCAAGCACTTCTTCCTGGTTGGATTTTTCATGGTATGGATGCAAATGGTCGCTCTGGCGGCCTCGCCAACGGCATCAACCCTAGAAAGGTCAAGCTCTTATACTCTTGGGGCGGAAGGGTATTTTTGGGTATGGACATTTTCATGGGAGAGTTTGGGATACCTGTTCGAATTATCAATATATATGGTCCAAATTAGAACAGGTTGGCCTTTTGGCACAATTTTTTGGAAAGCAACCTCATCACAAGATCCACCATATTGGGCGGTGACTTTAACTTCTCTTTGGGAGTCGGGGAATCCTAGGGACACCATGCTCAGCTCGACCCCATCTCAGAACATATGAGCATGTTATTAGACTCTCACATGCTTGTCGATTTTCCTATGAACAAGAAAATGCCCACCTGGCACAATAGGAGAACAGGGGAGGCTCCATTGGGCAGGAGATTAGACAGATTCCTGGTACATGAAGACATGATTCAAAAACTTCCCCTGTACCCACAATGGGTATGCTCGGGTGGTCTATCTGATCATCTACCCATCCTTCTACAAGTCAGTGGAGCCATTAAAAAGCCCCGCGCCCCTTACAATTTTTTTGCTGGATATTTACAAGACTCAGACTTTATTAATATGGTCTCGGACTTCTAGACATCACAGGCCCCTCTGAGGGCACAGAGAAAGGCAGTGGATTTTTGTGACAGACTCAATGGACTTAAGAAAATGACTGAGGCCTGGGCAAAGAGGAAAGGACTGAGAGATGACCAGCTTCTCTTGGACATAGAGACACAGATTGCACAATTCATGGATGAACGGGGGACTAGTTTCATATAAGAGGAATCAAAATCCCTATTGAACAACTTGGAAAAGAAAAAAATCAAGATACTGCAAGAAAAGGAGGAACTGTGGAGGTTAAAAAGCAGAGCCATTTGGCTTAAAGCGGGGGATTGCAATACCAAATACTTCCACAACCTCAAACACTATCTCGTAGTTGCCTTGTGAACCGGATGGTTGGGCAACGACTCACCAGCAACTCGCTAGATTGGGTGTATCACACTTCAAAAGGAAATTCACTGCCCCGGCAGCCATAAATCTTCCAGATATCATCAACCTAGCTGGCCACTTTCCTAGATTTGTTGAGTAGGAGGATTTCGAGGGCCTTACACAACCGGTCACATTGCAGGAATTGGAAGGAACACTAAAGTGGTTCAAAAAAGATAAGAGCCCAGGTCCGGATGGGTGCCAGTGGAGTTCTATTTTGCCTTTTATGAACTATTGGGGGAGGACCTGTTGGCTGTTATTGAAGAGAGCAGGATCACCGGGCTCATTCATCCCCCTATGAACCACACCTTCATTGCCCTGATCCCTAAATCGGACGACCCATCGTCCTACAATGACTTCCGACCTATTTCTCTCTGCAACTGCCTCTACAAAATCATATCCAAGATCATTGCTAACCGTATCAAGCCCATCCTATCTACACACATCTCTTCAGAACAATTTGCTTTCCTCCACCACCGTCACATACAAGAGGCCATTGGCACCGCCCAGGAAGCTCTACACTCCATCAGGCACAAGAACCTCAAAGGTATATCCCTCAAGATTGATTTAGCAAAGGCCTTTGACAAAGTAAATTGGCTCTACTTAAGGATGATCCTCACTCACTTGGGCTTCCCCCCTGTTTTTATCACCTGGATTATGGGATGTATCTCTTTCGTCTCCTTCGCTATTCTCATCAATGGCTCGGCCTCAGCACCTTTCAACATCGACACAGGAATCAGACAAGGATGTCCGTTATCCCCACTCCTCTTCCTACTTGTTATGGAAGGTCTGAGCAGGCTCATCACATCCGCCAAAAGGAGTGGGAGTATCAGTGGCCTCAAAATTATGGAGCACTATTTTCTCACTCATCTTCTTTTTGTAGATGATATTCTTATTTTCATAAGTGGGAGTGTCTGGGACTCCACCGCACTCAATGAGATCCTACAACTTTTCTGTAGTGCTACGGGCATGGAGATTAAAAGGGGGAAATCCTCTATATCCCTCTCGGGGTGTACAAATGAGGAAGCTCAGCTTGCAAACCAGAAATTCCCCTTCCAGGAAACAAATCTTTTGGAAGGCATTAAATATTTGGGCTTCAGATCAAAACCAAATGGATACAAGATCGAGAACTGGACTTTGCTTATCACTAAAATTGAAAAGAGGATCAACCGCTGGCACCATAGGCTCCTTTCTAAAGCAGGCAGGCTTATGCTTATAAAATCAGTTCTTGAAGCCACCCCAGTGTACTGGATGTCTCTCTCCTGGATTCCTAGAGGAATTCTTCACAGAATACAACAAACTTGCAATAGATTCCTCTGGAATGGCAACGAAAAAGCGAAGATCTTTGCCCAGTGGGCTAAATGGTCCAAGATCGCTACTCCCAAAAAGTGGAGGGGGGTGGGGCTTAAAATCACTCCCGGAATTTGCACAAGCTTTGGTGGCCAAACAGGGATGGCTATTATTAAAACAGAATAGTCTCTGGGCGGAAGTCATCCATCACAAGTATATTTGGCCATTGACCATCACAGACTGGATTCGTCGGCCAAATTGGAACAGACAGGGTATCTCCGTGATTTGGAAGGCCACTCTAAATGCCATGCCTCTTATCAGAGATAGCCTCTTATGGCGCATTGGAAATGGCTCATCTGTCCGCATTGGTATTGATCCATGGCCAGGTTCTAGGAATGCCCACAATCTACCAGAAGGGCTAGTTCTCCATTTAAACAACAGAGGCATAAAATTTCTTTCTCAGATTGGAGATCAGCAGCACTCTACAATTTACTCACAAGCCCGGTTAACTGATCGGCAATGGAACTTGACATATGAGTGGAACGAAGAATGGAAGTCATACATACAGGCCTTAATCGAGTCCCATATTAGATTAAGGGATGTTGAGGATGAGCTCATCTGGGCCATATCCAAAATGGGACTATACTCGCCGAAGTTGGGATACCACAAATTGATTGAAGCCAAAAATCCGGACAGCCACAAAAGCTGGTGGTCCTCTATTTGGCAACTGCAGGCCCGACCAAGAACCAAACTACTAATGTGGAATATTCTGGCGAACAAAATCCCCACTGGATCAAATCTTATGAAAAGAGCCTTTGCAGGCCCAACTTGGTGTGTTTTGTGTAGGGAAGCGAAAGACTCAACCCTCCATTTATTCCTTACCTGTTCGACCACCAGAGATATTTGGGCACAGGTCATTCAAGCTCTTAACATTAATGCGGACTGGCAGGGGGTGGATATACAATCGGCGTGGGATCAGTGGTGGAACTCTGTGGCGGCAGAAAAGCCCCGGAATCTCCTCCTTTTGGTTGCCTGGTATATTTGGATCCGAAGGAATGCAATCATTTTTTAGAATAGTACTGTTAATTGTGACCTCCTCCCCCCCATCATCTGCGCGGCATATGCAGAGATACCTGATGTGATCAATCAGACTCAGCCCAAGCGCATCACTCCAGAGAAAATAAACAAAGATGTGCCGTGGGCATGTTCTGATGGGGCGACCCAACGATAAGGATGTGATGGTGGCATCCTCCTTCATCTATCTAACACACATTACTTCCAGATTTGCTTAGGATTTGGTCCCGGAACAAACAACCATGCAGAACTGATAACTCTGCGTCATCTTATATATTTTTCCATGACCAAAAACTACCAACAAATTCAAATATTTGGTGGTTCAAAGACTGTGGTTGATTGGTTTAATAACAAGTCCAATTGTCATGCATATTCTTTGAAACATATCTTGGAAGAAATTGTTTTTTTCAAAACTTTTTTTGACCAGATAGCTGTTTCTCATATCTACAGGGAAAGAAATTCAATTGTTGACCGGCTCTCGAAAGAAGCAGCGGATCGTCCTCTAGGCGATTGGATGATCGAGGAATTTTCTCCTACAGGGACGTTCAGACATTATCACAGACCATATATAGATGGACCACTTCAATGAGGCAATGGCCTCAATATCAACAATTTTGAAGAACAAAATATTTTGTTTATATTTGTATATATCACAGTATATTACAATAATGAACTCATGTATAGCAACAACGCACTTTTATGATGGACTCAGAACCTTACTCAGTATCCCTATGGGAACCTTATGTATTTTTTTGCTTTTTAAACAGTGGCGACCAGGCACAATATAGCGTATGCCTATGGACATCAATAGCATGTAATTTCTCATCAATAAAAATTATGAATTTTCTTCTTCTAAAAAATTAATTTAATAATACAATAATAAAAATATTTTTATTTTTATTTTTGAATATATTACACTTTAATTAAAAAATTTAATAAATTATTTTAATTTTCGATTTTATAAAAATCCAATAACTTTTACTTCAAAAAAATAAAAATTAAACTTTAACTAATTTTACTAACCATCCCTTACAACATAACCTATCAATACTCGATATAACCTACATGTAAACAAGTACTATATTTAAATATTATTTTATTTCGCTGAATCTGAAAGTTGGTTTACTAATTTGCCTAATTCCCGAAAAAATATTAAATAACACCCTATCATCTTATATTATATATATATATATATATATTTTCTAATTCGATTCTGGTAGATTCAACAAAATAAAATAACGTTTGTGAAAAGCAACCAAAGAAACAATTTACTGAATGTAATGCAAATTTGGAGCCAATAAACTACATTCACATCAGCTACATTGTGCCGCATAATATTATTTTTCTGTATAGAGGTAGAGTAGTTGTTTGGAAAGTTATGGAAATTCCGGTCATATTTAGAGAAAATTTGGTAAGGATTTTTGTAAATCTAAATTATAGTTGTTAAACTTCAAAATTTTAGGTGTCCTAGATGTTTTTAATGATGCTTAATCAGTTTCCACCATCAAAAATACAATTCAAACACTGCGTCCACAAAAAATTTTGAAACTTTTTTTATTAGATTTCAGTCACTTTTAACTATCTGGCCAATTCATCCTGGTTAGACGACTTTTATCTTTCTATTAAATCATAACACATAATACTGGTAAAAGATATTCTTAGACAGGTGGTGTTTCGGAGGCAAAGGCTAAACAGCCTGCCATAGGGCATTAAATACCCTAGTACATAAAAGCTCTATAACAAAATAACACACAGCCTTTGGTGGCTACATAAATTAAAAATAAAAACTGTATTATTTTGTTATAAAGCATGCATGTACTAAGGCATTTAATACCTATAACAGGCTGGTTAGCCCGAGGCCAATTATACCTATTAAATCATAAGTCATAAGACTGGTAAAAGATATTTTTAGACAGTTGGTGTTTGGGAGGTCAATTCTACCTCGTGGATTTCTACTATGGACGCTGATGCCGCCTCTCTGAAAATTTCCAATCCGTCTGCCTGAGCAATGGAGGGGACAAAAGGGGCAAAAGGTAGCGCGCAGTCTAATGGAGGGTCCATGATCTCTAAACCCCCCTCCAATATTCGCACTACTGTTACCATCGAAGATCTGAGTGCCGAATTACTCTGAATACACCACAGAGCTGTTTTTATCAATCGATACGCCTCCTCCATCTCCTGTGGCGTTTTCAATTCCAATCCCCCGTCAATCAGATCTTCCATTTTTTCCTGCATCGCCTTGCTGAAAGCTATTGAAGGGAAAAACCAGTGCTCCGAATCCTGACTGTTATCCACGTTCCTGCGCCCGCTGACGATCTCCAGAAGCACCATACCGAAGCTGAAGACGTCGCATTTTGATGTGATTCCCTGCTCAAAAAACCACTCAGGCGCTATGTATCCTGCCGTCCCTCTCACCTGCGTCAACACACGGCTTTCCAGATCTCTATTTAGACACTTCGCCAAGCCGAAATCGGACAATTTCGCCTTGAAATTCTCGTCCAGCAGGATGTTCTGAGGTTTGATGTCCAGATGCAGAATACAAAGCTTCGAATCCTCGTGCAGGTAAGCAAGTCCCCGGGCAGTGTCGAGGGCAATCGAATACCTAGTCTTCCAATCCAAATGTTTGTCTGAAGAGAAAAGCCATCTATCCAAAGATCCGTTGGCCATGAATTCGTACACCAGAATTCGATGTTGGCCTTCTGCACAGACACCACGCAACGTCACAAGATTTGAATGATTGACGGATGATATGGTGGCGATTTCTGCACAAAACTCCTTCTGTCCCTGCCCAGCGCGGTTTTCGAGACATTTGACCGCCACTAGAGTGCCATCACCCAAAATTCCTTCCCAAACTCTACCGAATCCTCCCTTTCCAATCTCTTTGCTGAATCCGGCCGTGGCGGTTTCCAGGTCCTTGTAGGTGAATATTGTAGGAAAGCCTCTCAGGTTTTTCAGATATTCTGTGTCAAATTCATTGGAATCTTCTTTTCGATTAGCAGGAGATTTTCCAATTTGCCTTCTGATGAGTCTCCAAGCCAGGCAAGAGAAGAAAATGCTGGTCATGATTGAGGTGATGGCAAAAATCGGTGACGTCCGAAGTGTTTTCGTGATAAGCAAAAAAAGACTGGATAACCAAAGCAGACCCAACAGCACGAGAGTTCGATTTCGGTTAGGGTGGAAGTATTTGACAGTTCTAGATATTAAGCTGCCTGTATTCTTCTTGGAATCCATTTCTCTACCTCAAACTGCAGCCAGTCTCCTCTTCAATTCTATATTTCTCAATGTCTCCTACGCTGCTTATAATACATTATTTAATTCATTTGACCAAACTATGAATATATTAAATGTAATTTTGACATGTAACATAATTTTTCCCTCTCGATTTGCGTAGTTTCGTGGTATTCCGGTTTGTTTCAGGGATCCCGGTTTACAATTTCGGTCAGTTTTACCTCCCCTGTTATGCTTCTATAGATATCAGTTATCTTTCGAATCGTAGTTTAACAATTATGTTTTGTTGGGCAGGAAGTTATGGAAATTTTCGGGATATTTTGAAAAAAATTGG
The DNA here is from genome assembly GCA_000404065.3 of Pinus taeda. Classification (NCBI taxonomy): domain Eukaryota; kingdom Viridiplantae; phylum Streptophyta; class Pinopsida; order Pinales; family Pinaceae; genus Pinus; species Pinus taeda. The sequence goes on from APFE031260737.1 coordinate 27,287, forward strand.
TAGGGATTTTTGTAAATCTAAGTAAAAGTGGTCTAAATTCATAATTTTAGGTGCTTTAAACGTTTTAGATAGTGTTAAATCCATCTCCACCATCAAAAACATGATTCAAACACTGCTTTTAAAATATTTTAAAAAAATTTTGCTCACAGTGGTCTAACTAGCTAGAGGAATTGCCCAAGTTATGGAAATTCTGGTTATATTCAGAGAAAATCTGGTAAGGATTTTTGTAAATCTAAGTTATAGTTGTTAAAATTCAAAATTTTAGGTGTCTTAGACGTTTTTTTGATGGTGCTGAATCCATTTCCACCATCAAAAACACAATTCAAACACTGACTCTACAAGATTTTTTGAAATTTTTTTGTCCAAATTCTGACCACTTTTGACCATCTTGACAATTCCTCTGTGTTTTAATCACCTGGTCAATTCCTCGGACTCCATAAAAGACTCCTATGCTTCACGACTCGGGAGAAGTCCAAAGTCGACCCTTTGTAATTGCACAAAGTCAAATGGTTTCTCTCGAACTACCCAACGGGTAAGTTTCTTCATATTTACCCGAAGCCTCTTGACCAAATTTATTCCCTCAAAATTCTAATTTTTATCACATTAATAAAAAAAACATTTTTGTTTATCAATGAAATTAAAATTCCATATTTTTATTCAAACTAAAATGTCTTTTTTTTCAGAACGAAAAAACATAATTATATTATATTGAGAAAATAAAAAGATAATAAATAGAATATCATAACTTTTAAAGCTGGAGCATCTCAGAACCTTAAAAACAAATACTATATGCCATATAAGATGACAACAAATAGAACATCATAACTTTTAAAACTGAGCATCTCAGAACCTAAAAAAACAAATACTATATGCTATATGCATCCTGGAAGAAAGCTATGAAGCTGACACACAATACCAAAATACAAAGTGAAATGTTCTTTGACGATATATTACATTTAATTGAAAATATTATATTCAATCAAACGTAATCCATAAATCCTTTATCACATTAAATTAAAATTCAGCATTTTTAAACAGCTGAAATGATCTTTCACAGACTATTACATTAAATTAAAAAATTTATTATCCAATCAAAAGTTGCCAACGTTCTTCGTCGATTACATTGAATTATTTATTATATTCCAATTTCCAATCATGCCAACTCATAGACTCGTACTCTTTCAATATAATATGGGAATATGTATTCAAAAGACGGATTTCGAAAAGATTGTTTATGAGAGTTGCTCTGAATTTGACTGTGTTAGCCTTAACAAACTTCAAAGGACAGACTTGTGGATATTACATGGAACGTCAAGTTTTGGAATTTTCACCCCATAATAGACGGGTTAGATAATCCATATTCGGGCAACTCTTCAATTAAATTCATGATATAATATAGTATTATATTATATATAATTTTAAGAATTATTAAAATTTTATTATCAGATTAGTTTGCTATAAAATCAGATAAAATTATAAAATATAATATAGTATTATATTATATATCATTTGAAGAATTTAATAATTATAAAATTTTATTATCAAATAGTTTGCTATAATTTATAAAATAAATGTATTAAGGATTAAGTCATACTAAAATAATTAGTAATAATATTGGTTTAATAATTATCATGGTTTGAGATAGATGTAAATCAAGGATTTTTAGGACACTGCATACCAATGTCATTCTGCACGATGGATAGTCTAAATAGTTAGTATTAGAATTGGATTATGTGTCACAATGATCTTTAGTTATGTGTTTGCAAAATAATAAGTTATATAATCAATTTCAAATATGCAACTACATTAATCTCCATAAACATGTAGAAGAGACAATTATAGACTTGGCAAGTCCCTAGCCTACTACATGAATTATCATATAGGCAATGATAGTTTTACAATGAAAAACAACTTGGATTCTTTTATCATGCCAAACCAAAATACAATATACTTAGGCTAAACCCCAAAATTTTGTCGAATCCCAAAACTCTGGTGGTACAAAATTCCCAAATTTTGGACTATGGTAGCATCAAGTGGCACTTTGGCCAACTTGTGGTTTTCTATCCCCAAAAACATAAGCTTACATGTCGTGCCTTGTCGGGTAAGGTGTGAGCCACGTCAGACTTTATGCCATGCTCTCTTCTACTTACATTACTAGATCTCAATTCACCACCCACTCAATAATTACTCAACTGGAGTTTGAGTTGTGTGTACTTTAAAATGTTTCTCTACCTAATAGTATACCAAAATCATTAATACTAGACTTGGACTATGCCTCAAAATGATCCTTAATTAAATTTTTGTGAAATTATAACCAATTTCAAATATACAATTGTAATAATTACACTGCACATATGCAAGAGACAAGTATAGAGTGGGTGGCTCAACAACCTAATCCCAGAATCATCATATATTTATGGGAAATGATTTATAATGAAAAAAACCATGCGTGTTTTTACATCAACGAAAAATCATGCCAAAGTCAAAATACAACATCGCATAGGCCAAACCCCAAATTCTTATCAAACCCCAAATTTCATTATTGAGTTTCCATCCCAAAAATTCAGCGTGTAGTAGTGTCATGTAGCACTTTGGCCAACCTATAATTTTCTATCCTTAAAAACATAAGACAACATGACTTTCTTAACTCGTTCGGGCACTTCCTATATTAGACTGTGTTGCACTCTCCTCCGCCTACATCATACGATCTCAATTCACCACTCACTTGATTTTGTCTCAACCATAAATTGAGTTGTGTGTACTTTATTATTCTTGTTGTTATGCCCTCTAATGAAATTTCCCATGGCTTTATATAATATATTAATATATATATAATATTATTAAATATATATATATAATATATATATATATATATATATATAATATATATATACAAGAGAGAGAGAGAGAGAGAGAGAGAGAGGTGCATGCATGCCATCTAATAGTTTGTTGTTCACTTCTCTGTTCATGTTCACACGTGTGTGGCATCATGCCATCTAGAAATCTCTTGCTCATTTGCATGCCAATCTTTCCCCTCATCACAAATTTTCGTCCATGCCCTCACAATTGTGGAAATCCCAAATTTGGGTCTCACCATACAATCTCTCATACAAGCCCTTGAACATTGTCTTGGGCATGCCCATGCCATGCGACCATGCCCTCACATCACACTCAAGCATGACGACCAATTCATCTTATGCAACTCCTTTCACCAAGTCATCGTGATGGTGTGCAAATTGTTTTTCCATGTCATCATGATGGTGTTCAATTCTCTCATTCACTTAAGCATAGGTTCATCCTATTTCTGCAACTACATGCCCAGTGTATGATTGTGTTCATTGACATGTTATGTATCTATTGATGTTTTCGAACCCGCCAACATTCAGGGGATCTCCCCGGTATGAAGTCCCAACTAGACCTCACATCGTTTGGTGTAAGAGTCTCATCTAGCACGATAGTTCGGTTGCCATTGTCTTAAACATATCCCTTAGCTCTTGTTTGTTAGCACGTGAGAGTGGTTTGATTTGTCCTTGAACAACGAGGTTCGTGTGCCTCGTGAGTGCTCAGTGTCATTTGTGCCAAATATCTTTCACTGTAGAGGGAGAGGGCGGAAGTGAGTCTCAAGTTGAGAGGGAATAGTCCAAACTCTGCTAAAGACACACAACACAATAGGACATGCACAGTTTCCAGCACAATAGTCCACATGGATGCGGCAGTCACAAACACGCTGATCCGTTAATGAAAAAGGTATTATAGATTATGTGTGAATTCTCTTATGTTACTTAGTGCAACAGTTCGAAAAGATTTCAAATAACATAAACACATAAACAACTTGAAAAAACATTCAAACACATCAACGCAGCCAAATTTAATAAAGGAGTTCACTAGAATTTCTAGCTACGTCTCCTAGTCCTTTTGCTTCAAGTGCTATCATCTTTATTTTGTCTTCAAATTTCTGTTACAGGTACGAGCTCAAAAACAGAGCCTCAAATAAGAAGATGAACATCACCATTGCGTTTAGCTCGATATTTTGAGTCAAACGAGTATAAACTTGACCATATTTGGCCATTGTGACCTCCAGACCCCTGGAATGGTCCAAAACAACCTCTGTCCTTGCAAAACCACCCTCTGTTTAGCAAAAATTGCCTTGGCCTACATAAAACCACCTCGAACTATGCGGTGGTAGTAGGGAGGGTTTGGCACCTAAAATGCTTTATTAAAAAATTGGTGGCTTGGTTAACCAAGTCCCACCCTTTGGCATCCTAGTTCTGTTTTGGTGATATGGTATTTATATACCATATGTAGTTGCAATTTATGGTGAATGTGGGATAATGTGACACCATAAATTCAAAGGATTGGTGAAGATCCTCACACCAAAAAAAGACAAGTTTATCATATCCATTACTAAGTCCCGTCCAATCCAACGGCTATTGTGTCACCCATTTGCCAACTATCATGGTCGATCTCCACCGTCGATCAAGCCCACGTGATCCAACAGTTATCACGTCGTCCACTCGCCAACTAGCCTGGATGATCTCCACCATCGATGTGACCTGTCTAATCGAATAGTTATTGTCCAATCTCACGCAGATTCTTGCATGACTGATATTAGATTGAAAGCACGCAAGAAAAGTGAGAAAAGTGGTTTTCTTGTGCTACGTGTCGCCCGTTAAGGTTAATCACATGAAATTGAGGAATACCATTTACCATTTTATAAGCATGCGAGATACTTCTTACCACTTACAAATACTACTCCTCTATTTTGCTAACACGTGGCTTAATCTGATCTCTTCATTTCTTAACTTTAATTTGTGTGACTTAATCCTAGCTGTCTATCTCCCTCACTCTCATTCGTTGATCTGACTGATCCAACAAATGTGCTTCATTGCTTTGATACCACTTTCATCTGCATTTGAAGACTTTGATCTAGAGGCGAATCTGAATGCATTTTGGATCACTCCTCCACACTAGAAGCTTTTCGTCCACCCAAACTTGGTTTTAGCTATCGAGTAAGTGAGGATAAATTTCCTTCACTTTTCCAATCTCTATCCATCATGCTTTACTTGGATTTGTACCTTTCAGTCCAACTTTAAGATACTCAACATTACCTTGTCGCAAAGTCCTTATCCTCCTATCAAGAACTTTGTCCTCCTATATCTCATTGAGATACTCGGGAACATTATCTTCAATGGAAGGTAGTTGACATTGATCTTCGGGATCTTCAATCAATGAGGTCTCATACATTGCAAGTTTTCAACATTTACAACATAATAGATTTACATGTAAGCTGGTAGATCTAGGCGGAAATCATTTTCACCAATTTTGTCAAGTACTTTGAAAGGACCATATCTAATTGGTTTCAACTTTTTACCTTCCCCTTGCAGTCTTTCTTTGTTGGTGTACAGCCAAACATGATCACCAACTTGAAAACTATGATCAACTTGATGCTTTTCATGTCACGCCTTATACTTTTCTTGGCTTCTTTCCAGCTGTTCTTGTACTGCCCGGTGAATTTCCTAGATTGTTTAATGAACTTGGTTTCTTTGTCCACATCACTGTGTCCATCAATTGCTATGTCTTTACCAAAGAAAAAATCCAAGGGAGACGTTGGTATAAAACCAAAACAAGTCTCAAAAGGAGATCTATGAGTAGAAGAACATTTTGCATGGTTGTAAGCATGTTGCACATAACACAAATGCTCATCCCAAACTTAGGGATACTTGTTGCAATATCCTCGAAGCAACTGTATCGCAATCCTCTTAACCAATTATGTCTAACCCTCTATTTGCAGATGAAATGTCATGCTCTTGTTTAACTTTGGGTCCATTAACTCCCATAAACTTGACCAAAATTTCCCAAGAAATTGAGAATTTTGATCAGATACAATAGAAGTGGGTAACCCAAAATGAACCCATACATTTTGAAAGAACAACTTTGCAGTTTGTTCAACTATGACCAGTTTATTACATGGTGTCAAAGTACACATTTTACTAAACGTATCCACAACTACATACAAATAGTCATTAATCTTTCTAGACTTTGGAAATCCCCCATCAAAATCCATTGAAACACTTTCCCAAGGATGAGAAGGAATTGGAAGTTGAGTATACAAGCCTAATTTTCTATTACTTGTCTTTCTTGTAGCACACATAGTACATCCTTTAATATATCTAGAAACTGTCTCATTCATCTGTGGCCAATAGCAGAATCTTTGTAATTGTGCAACTGTTTTACTTACCCCAAAATGGCTTGATATGAGAGAAGTATGTGCTTCTCGAATTATATTAACTCTTTCAGTTTGTGGAATTCATAACTTCCCCAAATGATATAAAAGTTTTTCCCTTATGAAATAATCCAATTCTTCTATCTTCTTGCCATGACTTAAAGTTGCATATATCTGTGTCTTGAACATATTGTTCAATGTAACTTTCATGAATTACCGAATTATGCTTAAGTCTTGTGGATGCACTTATAGTTGGTCTTGATAACATGTCTGCAACCTTATTATGTATGCCCTTCTTATATCTGATAACAAGATGAAATTGCTATAGAAAACCCATCCACATGTAATGTCATGACTGTTGCAATTTAGTTTGTGAGTGTAAATATTGAAGTGGTCGATGATCTATGTGTATGATTGTTTCTTTACCCATTATGTAATGTTTCCACTTTTTAACACTGTGAACTAATGCATATAATTCCTTATCATATGTAGGATAGTTAACTACTACTGATGTGAATGTCTTAGAATGAAAGCATATAGGCTTTCTCTGCTACATCAACACTGCCCCCATGGCATATTCACTTGCATCTGTCTCGATCACAAATGGATGTTGAAGATCTGGTATTGCTAGTACTGGTGCTGTACTGATCCTTTCTTTCAATGTGTCGAAGGCTTTCTGGTGTTTGTCTCCCCTATAAGACACCTGTTTCACACTTGTCAAAGCATGTAAAGGAGTTGCAATCAAAGAAAAGTTAGCAATAAACTTTCTCCAATATTTTGTTGCCCCTAAGAAACTTCTAACTTTTGTACCATTATTGGGATTAGGCCAATTTACAATGACTTCAACCTTAGAGGGATCAATCTTCAATTCACCACCCCCTACAATATAACCCAAATAATTCAAATATGTTCTGCCAAACTCACATTTTGATAGTTTTACATAGAGATTCTCTTTTCAAAACGTCTAAAATCTGCTTTACATGATTTACATGTTCATCCCATGTTCTACTGAAAACAAGAATATAATCTAAATAGACTATTACAAAATCATGATTGAATGGTCTAAATACATCATTCATGACTCGCATGAATGTAGCTAGAGCGTAGTTAATCCAAAAGGCATAACCATCAATTCATAGAGTCCTTTCTTCATTTTGGAAGCAGTCTTCCATACATTTTGTTCTGCAACTCTGATATGATGGTAGCCACTTCGCAAGTCCAATTTAGAGAAGTAAACTGCATCTTTTAACTGATCTAACAAATTATCAAAATGAGGAAGAGGATAACGATTATTTATTGTGATTTTATTTAATGCTCTAAAATTAATGCACATTCTCCACGAACCATCTTTCTTCCACACTAACACAATAGGAGATCCACACGGTGATGTGCTTAGTTGAATAAACCCTTGATCGAGAAAATCCTATACCTGCTTCTTTATCTCTACATTCTCTAGAGCTGATAACATGTACATTCCAATGTTAGGTAGTGGAGCATCTTGTTGTAAATAAATCTCATGTTCTCTCTCGCTTGGGTGGAATCCCTTTAGGCTCTTGAAACAAAATATCATAATCGAAAACAACTTTAACTAGATCTGCTTTTTGTTTAGGATTACAACCTTGGAATACATCAGATTTAGCGATATCCTTTACTTTTACAATCATAAGTAAAAATTGTTTACTTGAATTTACAATTATTTTCATCTGTCCTGAATTTATGAGAGAGAAATTATCTTTTACTTTATGAGCCCTTACAATATATTCAGTTCCATCCTTAGTGAGTTGATACTTATTTTCAGTTCGATAGAAGATAACATTTCTATCGTACAAGTATGGACTTCCTAATACAATTCCACATATGTCCAATGGGACTATGTCTAACTCAACCTCATCTACAAACCTTGACCCAATAGCGAAACAAAGTTTACATTGTTTTGTAACTTGTAGCTTAGTTTTATCACACACCCAACCTAATGGATATGGCTTTTTATGAGGTTTTGTTTCTAGTCCCGACTTCTTTACAATCGCTTCAAAAATCAAATTAACTTGTGACCCACTATCAAATAAAGTATCAATTTTAGTATTCTTGGAAATGACTCTAAGATGAAGTAGCTCATTTCTTTTCCTCTCATCATTATAAATATCAACAGAATGTGAAGAGGTACTTGTGGATGCTTTAGAATATTTACCTTTTATACCTGTAGCCGTAACTGTTGTCTCATCACCTAAATCTGCTCCCAAGTCCTTTTAAATAGTAGCAACATTATTTCGCTATTTACTACCAAACTTCTTAGGATTTAACTCCAGATGCAGTGACCAGCAGTGTGCCTCATCATGTCCTTCCTTTTTACAATGAGTGCATGAAGGTTTATCCTTCTTCACAATGTTTGTTTTCTTCTCCTTCCATTTAAGTATCTTTTTCCCTTTATTCTTGATTTCAATAGGCTTGGATGATTTCCCAACAACTTGGGTTTCATTTTTGCCTCTAGCTTCTAGATGAGTTGCTTGAACCAATACATCATCTAAGCTAGTTGTATTAAACATAATTATGGTATGTCTCAAATAACTATGAAGACCACCTATGTATTTCAACAATGTCTCTAGTGAGTCCAATGATATGCCTAATGTTAAAGCTCTCTTACGGAATTCTTGAGTATAACTTTGAACACTTTGACCTTTTAATTGACGTAGTGTTTGCTAACTCATCATTGCTTGTTGCATATAAGCCAATTTAAAGGATAAAATTCATTTTTAATAACAGAAACAAATTCATTCCAAGTTGAAATGATTTTACCATGCTTTTGGAGATCTTCTTGTGTCTTTCCTTCCCACCATACAAATGTGGTTCCTCTAGGTCGAAGGCTAGCAAGCTGGATCTCCTTTCTTTCTGAAACAACTTTCTACACCCTACAATATACTTCACTTTGTCTTATCCAATTATCAAGCTTTTCAACGTTAAGTTCTCCATCATAAATTGGAAATCAAATTTTACATCTAATTTGATCAAAGAGGATTTCTTCTTCTTCTTCTTAGAAGGACTAGATTTATGAGAAGAAGAGCATGATGATGATGATGGTGATGGTGGAGGACATGGTGGAGGAAGCGTTCCTCCCTTTCCCTTATCTTCTTGATCTCTAGGTGATGAAGTGCCTTCATCTTTATTCTTCTTGAACTCATTATACATCTCTTCCACCATTGCATGTATCATCATGAAACTATCCAAGAATTGAGATTCTGACCCAAGTGGAGTTTCATCTCCCATCCTTCTTCATGAAAACACCCTTCCCATCTCTGGATTCACCTCCACAATTGCACCTTCACCTTTTTCGAACCTCAACCTAGTAAGCATTCAAATCTCCACATAAACTTGTCAAACCTTAAAAACCTTGATGCTTTAATACCACTTGATTTATTAATGAAAAAGGTATTATATACTATGTGTGAATTCGCTTATGTTACTCAGTGCAATAGATTGAAAAGATTGTGAATAACATAAACACATAAACAACTTGAAAACACATCAACACAACCAAATTTAATAAAGGAGTTCACCAAACTTTCTGGCTATGTCTTCTGGTCCTTTTGCTTCTAGTGCTGACCTCTTTATTTTGTCTTCAAATTGTTGTTACAGTTATGAGCTCAAAAACAAAGTTTCAAATAAGAAAACAAACATCACCACTATGTTCAGCTCGAGATTTCGAGTCAAACGAGTATAAAATCTACCATATTTGGCCACTGTGACCTCTAGACCCCACGGAATGCTCCAAAACCACCTTTGTCCCTATAAAACCACCCTCTGTTTCACAAACACTTCCTTGGCCTGCATAAAACCAACTCAAATTGAACGTTGGTGGTAGGGCAGGTTCCGCACCTGCAATGGTTTATTAAAAAATTTGTGGCTTGGTTAACCAAGTCCCACCCTTTGGCATCTTGGTTCTATTTTGGTGATATGGTATTTATATACCATATGTAGTTACAATCTGCGGTGAATGTGGGATAATGTGATAACATAAAATTAAAGGATCGGTGATCATGCGGTTTACCCTGATCGTCTGACCTTTCTCCGATGGACATCCTAACACCAAAATAAATACAAGTTTATCATATTCATTAGCAAGTCTCATCTGATCCAACGGTTATCGTGTCACCTGTTTGCCAACTATCTTGGCCGATCTCCACCATTGATCGGTCCCGCGTGATCCAACGGCTATCACGTCGTCCGCTCGCCAACTAGATCGGGTGATGTCCACCGCTGATGTGACCCATCCAATCAACGGTTATCATGCAATCTTGCAAAGATTCTTGCACGACTAATATTAGAGCCATAACGTGCAAGAAAAGTGAGAAAAATGGTTTTCTCATGCTACGTGTCACCCACTAAGGTTAATCACGTGAATTTGAGGAATACCATTTACCATTTTATAAGTGTGCAAGATACTTCTTACCGGTTACGAATACTACTCCTCTATTCTGGTAACACGTGGCTTAATCTGATCTCTTCATTTCTTAACTTTGTTTTGTGCAACTTAAACCTAGTCGTCTATCTCCCTCACTCTCGTTCGTTGATCTGATTGATCCAACAACTGTGCTTCGCTAATCTGATACCACTTTCATCTTCATTTGAAGACTTTGATCTGGAAGAAAAACTAAATCCATTTTGGATCACACATAGCGAAAGGATAGCATGCACAACATTCAACAGAATAGTCCACACAAGTGTGATTGGCTTTATAACGACTTTACACAAATGAATTTGTTGAGTGTCCTGCGAGATAGCCCACACAATCGAGACAACATTAGAAACTGATACAACTCATTTCAAATTACATATGTATTAAAACAACTGAAATAGTTCAACTATCTTAACACAAGTTAAAGCAACATGCAGTACAAGTGTCTAAAGAATAGTCTTAAAACAAATAGAATACATGTGTGAAAACATGTTGGCCTATTAACAAGCTTCTGAATTAATCAAAAGTTCCAAGACACGTTGGTATACCATTACATTAGTATCCCTGATAGCAAGGAATTGGAACCACTGCTTGCTCCACAAAGAAAAGATTATAGACTCTCAAGTCTATGTGGGAGGAGCCAAGGTGAAAATCTTTTGCATGTACAAATGAGAGGTATTTATAGCCAAAGATAAAACTAGCCCTTATGACAGTTCAACTTCCCTCATGACTGTTTGACTTAAATGACTCTTCAACTTTACATGACTCTTCATATTTACATGTGGGTCTCCTGGACTTCCACGTTACATTACACTGATTACAACAGTGTGGCCCATAGTAGTGATTGCTAGAAAATGATATATATAGAGCAATGGAACACATAAAATATTGCAGAAATATAAACACAAAAAACACATAAAACAAGAGAAACACAGATATACGTGGTTCACCCAGTTTGGGCTACGTCCACAGAGAAACAACTAGTTGTTTAGTCAATTTAGTGTTCCTAAATTGATGTCATTAATTGTCAACCCAGGGCTCGTAAGCTGATGAAGTGAAGGTGTACTATATGTACTTAAGCAACCTCTTAGAGCTTTTTGTCGTTTG
>APFE031260743.1:18092-32708 GCA_000404065.3 Pinus taeda
ATTGTCCCCTTACCTTTCCCATTACGCAATACCTGGACCGAACACGCCTTGCAAACTATTAGTGGGTAGTAGGGCCATCCCTCAACCCTTGCAGTGCTTAAATATGTTATCCCTTGACCTTTCTCCTCAATCATTGTGTATTGCACATTCTTAGTGAGCAAGCCTACAATATCTTTCCCCAAGACCTGTATAATTCACTAACTTTTCCTCCTCTTTCCTTTCAACTATGCACTGCACAATCGTTTTGTCTGGTCCCTCACTACATGTGTTCATATCCTACACACAGCACCCAAGAAGAAGTCACTCTTAGCTCTTCCATAATATCACATCACAGTGAACATTTTCATAAGATAAAATAGGTGATTTTGGGATTAATATTGTCTTGTCACGAGTGAACTTCATTTGCAGTTTATGTCATCCTATCATGGAAATATGATGATCAAGAAGGTCAACAAGAAGAGGCTACAAGAAGGACAGTTGTGGAGATGAGACACTTGGACTATGAAAAAGAGATGGAAATGTGTGATGATATAGAAGGTTCCAATACTTATTCAAATACTTTGGAGGGTGAAGATGAAGTACAAGTTAGATATATCATGAATAATTGAAGATATAGCAACAAAGATATGAACTTGACATTGGTGCATTACAATTAAGTCGTATGTCATAGTCGCTAAATTATGGCTTCTCAAAGTGTCATCACAAAAGTGTTATGTTGTACATGTATTTTGCAAAAACTTTTGGAATGTAATTTTGTATTTCTTAGAAAATGAAAATATGTAAAATGTATGCAAGTGAAAGGGTCACAGATGCAATGTGAAATGTCACTAGGTACTCCTAGAGTCATCTAGGATCTGAAAGGACACATAGAAGCTCAAAATTCATATGCCATATGAGGCCTTAGGAGTCATGAGGGAGGTGAAGAGTCACAAGGGAGGTAAAGAGTAACATCATTTGTTATAATTATACCCTCATATCTCAAGAAAAAGACTTCTCACCTTAGCGTCTGTAGCTTCTAAGCATAGGAAAAGATCATCCTTTAGAGAACCAAAAGGCGGCTTGATGATCCACTATTGGGGCTAGTGTTGCATCATTCTAATTGTGTATTTTGGAATTCACTTAATATTTGAAGCTCTTAGAGTCAACGAACTTTCATGCATGTATTGTGGATGTTGTTATATTGTACATTTATTGTTTGTAGTATATGTTTGTGTTCATATATACTAGAGAAAATGAATTATTTCGTTGGATTTGGTAGACATCTTAATGAATGTGCGTTATTAGTATGTGAAATATTCACGGGTTAACTAACAATTCTTTCTATGCTCCCATCTGTCTTTACTAGAATAGTACTATTAATTTTCCCTTTTAGGCTCACACTTTCTACTATGTTCATGGAAGAACCTTATATTCATTGCAATTTTATGCATCACAATGTCAACTCACTTGCTTATCTAAATTTTTTTGTATATTATCTTATGTTGATAACTTCAATCGAGGCAAATGTATAAGGAAAATGGTTGTCAGGCCAAATTATCGGATGGGGCTCCTATCCCAAATACTGTGAGGTCTAGTTGGGACATCATAGTAGGAATACTCCCTAATGTTGGTAGTATTTAACATTGTCAAAATATTTAGTTCTAGAAGGAGGGATAGATGGAAATCTGAGCCCATTGAGTCCATTTTGAATCTTCATCTTGAAATGGGTCATCCCAAAACCATAATATAGGGATTTTTTTCCAAAGAATTTGATTTTACCATCCCTATGAAAATTATTCATAACTTATCTCCATTTAAATTTGATGGTGAGGATGAACTGACTATCCTTGGACATATGAGTAAATTATTTCATTTTTTTCTTTCTAATGGAATTCATTGTAAGGATGTTCAAGGCAGGTTATTCTTCATCACACTTCTATTCATTAATTTGACCAACTTGTTGTTGATATTTGTGAAGCTTTTGAAAGATATGATTATCAAGATGTATATAAAAGGATCAATCATCTTAGAATGGAACTTGATGAATAATTATAGGATTTTCCTAATCATTTTCTTCTCATTTTCTATGAATTTTTCGAGGAATATGTTTATTGAAATTTCTTGAGTGAGAAGTTTCAGTGTTTCATTCTAATCTCCTTGAAACAATTTGAATCTAAATCCTTAGTTGATTTTTCTTTCCGAGCTTATATTTATCATGAGGTACACCAAATCCTAGATGAGGAAACTACTACCCTTTTTGTCCCTCCTCATCTATTTTCATTACCAAACAAAATAGTATCTAGTGTTGTTTTTGAAGTTGTAAATTCCAAAATCAAAATTTTGATCCACTTATCCCGCCCTTACACCCTTCCCATGATAAGGATTTTATCAAGGGAAACTTTTAATGTTCTTGTAATCTCATGGATCCTAGTGTGAAGGTTGATCCCATGATTTATTAAGGTGACATTAACATGCATAATTTAAATATTGAATCTGATTTGATTGAATGTAGAGTTTCTTTTATGGGTACATTTCATCCTCTATCATTTACACCTCATGACCCTATGTACCTTGATTCTCTTAATCAATCCTCTCCACCAATAATTTCTCTTATTAATCTTGATTTTAAATATCTTGGTCCAAGTAAGGTTATCACATATCACTAGTAAAGGAGAAAAAGAGTGAAGACACATTCCATATTTCTTCCTTCCTTCAAATCCCTTCTGTGAAGGGGATGTTTATATATTATTGGTTGATTAAGGATATCTTGACCTTGGTAATCGGTTGAATGAACACAAATGTTCTTAATGGAGATAAAGGCTTCGAAAACCATCGCCTTGACACCAATGAATTTTCTAATGTATGTGGAAATTAATTCTAAAGTACATTGGATTATCTATTTTTTTCGCAAGAAGAATTGAATTTGCAAATTGTTTATCAAGAACCTCATATGATCATAAAAGAGTTTCTCACGAGAATTTCTTCTTCAACTCACCATCCCCTGAGTAGGGATGCCTACAATATGATGGAGGTGGTTGTTAGTAAGATTAGCACAAATTTTCTAGAGAAGATCGAGTGATCCATAACTAGTGACCAAAATATATGGAAATCCAACAAAAATTACACCAAACCATGTCCTTGGTTATACTAAAAATGTTAAAAAATGATTGATTTATAAGAACAAATTTTATATTGTTGATCTTCAATATTTGAAACAACTGATATTTGATGAATACCACAAAAAACCTTATGTTGGGGGCCCAAGTTACCAGAAAATGGTTACAAAATTAAGAAAAAAATCATTGTCGGAAATGAAGAAAGAAGTTTTTGAATATTTAACAAAGTGTTTAAAATGTCAATAAGTAAAGTTTGAGCATCAACACTTGGTTGGGCTGCTAAATCCCCTACCTATTCCCAAATGGAAATAGGATATAATTTCCTTAGACTTTATTATAAAGCTACCTAGAATAAAAATACCACATGATTCCCTCATGGTGGTGGTGGACACGTTGCACAAAGCATCTCATTTCTTACCTATGAAATCCACATTTACTAACGCACAAATTTCTCAAATTTTCATGAAAGTAAATTTTCGGCTTCACAGAATCCCCAAGATGATAATATCCGACAGGGATTCCATGTTTACCTCCAACTTTTGGAAGGCGATATTTGGCGGCATGAGCACTAAATTAAAATTCAATACAACATATGATCCCCAAATGGATGGACAAATATAAATAACCAACCAGATTATAGAATACATGCTAAGAATGTACGTTATGGATTGCCCAGTGAAATGGGAGGAATTCCTACATTTGGCGGAATTTACTTACAATGACAACTATCAGGCATCCATTAAAATGAGCGCTTTTGAAGCATTGTATGGTAGAAAATTCCATACACCTCTTAGTTGCAGTCAACCAGAGGAAACATTGTCATGAAGAAGCGTATAAACTACCCATAGAGGGAATCAATATGGATATTGATTCTCTGGCAAAAGCATTCGTAGCTAGGGGGGATAGGAGGACATTTCACCATTGGGTAGTGAGTGTCTTGCTCCAATGTAGATTTTATATTGAGCACGACTTCAATTTTCTGGTTAGATGTACCTAAATTAATACACAATTATGTTATTTTACTGGTATGTATATAGATGTAATAGTCCATGAATTTATAACGCAAGAATGCTTAGTGTTTATTGATAATGGTTAATGGATCGGCTGAATGTTATAGGTTAGGAAACTACAATAAGATGAGAATACGTTGCTGCTCTGATTGGAAAAAGAAGAAAATCAGTTGAACTGTATAAACTATACGAGATAACATAGATCTTTCTCTTCTTATGTAAATTATGGGGTGTGAATTGGTAGTTAAATCTGCATGGTTAAATTAGGTAGTGACTTGATATAAATGGCATAGTACTTAAGGGTAAAATAAGTGAGCGAAACAAATATACATATATATCAGAGTGGTGATCTGTAACTTGGCATAAAACAATGCATGTAGGAAGATATGAGTGTTGGAACTTGATATAAATTAGCGTATGAAATTGAAATATTAACACTATATTTTATTGTATATAACCATGCATGGAAAAAAATTTAATCATATGCATTAGGCATAATTTGAGGGTTTTCATGACGAACAATAACACCATGCATCTATATATATAAAATAATCGATAGTGTGAGTACCCACAAAGAATTAGGAAATAAAAAAACCTCGGGAAACTTGACATTCTGGAATTAAAGATCAACAAACCTATCCAAGTAAGTTCCTATTCTTATTGATGCAATACCGAGATTACTAGCATTTACATTCCAGATTCCTTAATAAGAGGATAACAATTGAAATTGAAGCTACAATGCATATAGTAGGTGTTTAAGCAAACATTGAGTGAATAAGCTAGAAGTACGAATAAGCGAAGCATATGACCTTCAATTTGGACTACCACATAGGTGAACTCGAACTCATAATCATAACATTCTTACTCATGCTTTTCTAACTAGTGTTCACATACATATAAACAATAAACTTGTCACAAAGGCTTGTGCCAACATTGTTTTTAAACAACAAAATTGGAAACTAGTTATATATTAAGCAACCATTCTAAGTGATAGAAATGGAAAACAATTTATATGGAGTAAACGAGAATAAAATAAGATATACAAGCTTATCAATATGTCCCATGAGCCATGCCTACATAATCAAGCACCATGGATTAATTGAAGTAGTCAGATTTAAGCATAAGTGTCATAAAATTTACAAAGTTTAGCACAACGTCTATACCATTACATCATCATCCCTGAATTCGTAAGGAAGATAACAAACCCAATATTCTTTAACCAAAATATTTAAATTTACCATAACAACATGTCGAATTACACATATGTCCAATAGTTCAATTAACATTTTCAGGATAATATCATTACTAATACTATAGAGACCTCGTTATCATGTCCAAGGTAACCAAAACCAAATGGTAAAGATAAATTGTAGTGACAACCGTATGTCAGTACAAGAAAATTGTTGAACCAAGAAAGAGAAATGCTCAAGGAAACACACTGTAGAATTAACTCTCTCCATAGAGAGGCGAAGTGTGGAAATGAGCCGAACCGTAATCATCACTTGTGCAACCATGAACAATGGGGCATTAATGCATGATTGTGCATGTTACAGGCAGCAGAGGCCTTTAGAAAATAAACACAATAATAATAAATGTAAGGCATGAGGAACATGTACACCTACACAGAAAAAATAAGGAAAATCTTAGAATCGAAATTTTGGTAAACGTGGGCCTTCAGAAGGTATAAACTAAATTACATTGCTACATATGGGTGTCTTGAATTCCAAATAAGGAAATTTTATGTAGAATTTTTCATGGTGTAATTTCCCAACAAGGAATTCAATACTATTAATGTAAGTAATAGTATGGCCACCCTTTGCGTTAAAATTCCACCAAAAAAACGTGCAATCAACCCATTTGTGTGACCAGAGGAATACACACATAAGGGATGGATTATAACCTTTTGACTATGACAGAAAACCCAAAAAGGGAATGAAGAGGTCTACTGCTACATAAACACCCACTGTGGTATTGGCTGATTACAGCTTGCTCCCTAGATACAACATAAGAGAAATAACCCCACTCTGAGGGACACGAATGGAGGAAATCCATTTCACTTAGGAAGGGACAAGTAAGGGTTCAGGGGTATGAGAGTAACCCTCTACCTCTAGAAGCAATGATATAACCACAAACTTGACCAAGTACTCAAAGATGTAGGAGTAAAACCTTATCTTCAAGATAAATCCCAAAGTTGTTGCTAAGCTAAGCCACCAATTCCAATAGTATCTACCTCGATATGTAGTGCTCGGGTGATCATCTTACATACCTAGTAGCATTGGGGGTACATGTTTGAATCACGAGAAGGAAGCCCACCATCCAATAGCTCGCATTGTTGACCTTGACGGTTATGGTGTCCCTGCAAAAATAGGCCAATGCCATTTTGCTTATAGGGGAGCAAATTTCAAAACCTTGAATTAGGAAGAAATTAAAACTTAAGCTTCTAAACTCACCCTGTCGCGATTATATACTCTTTCATGGAAGAATTCTTGACCTTGGAGTGGAAAGCATCTCTTGGAGGAAAGGGACAAAATCTCGCCAACGACCAAAGATGAACCTATTACAAGCCAAGGAAAGGGTTAGAATGTTAGGTATTTATCTAGGCATACTTCAATAAGGGATTAACTTGCAAGAAAAGAAATGGAAAGTATTTATACCTGGTAAAAGGCCAAGAGAGAGAATGAGAGCAGGAGGGGGGGGGGAGAGATGGATTTGGATGGACATAGAGAGGGAGGGAAGGATAAATATATAAAGAGAGAAAGTTGGAGAGAGCGAGGGAGTGCCAAGGGAGGGATGGAGAGACTGTGGGAAAGAGAAGAGTAGGAGGGAAGAGAAAGAAGTAGAAAGAGTGGGGGGGGCAAGAGAGCGAGAGAGAGAAAGGGATTATATATATATATATATATAATATATAATATAAATATATAATATATATATATTATATATAGATCGAGAGAGAGAGAGAGAGAGAGAGAGATTGTATGTTTGCAGGTTGAGATATAGAGAGAAAGAAGGAGAGACAAAAGGAGATATAGATGGTGAGGAGAGAGAGAGGGGAGGAAGAAGAGTGAGAGAGAGAGAGCCATAGAGAGAGAGAGAGAGAGAGAGAGAGAGAGAGAGATGGAGAAGAGAGGGGGGATAAACAAATGTTATTCACTGAAATAGATGCATTGTTTTGAGTGTAGACATTGATTCCTAATCATATTTGATTGATTGCATTAGATGCATTGATTTTAATGTAGATGTTGTTTTCTAATTCTATTTAAATGCTTGCACTATAGGCATTGATTTCAGTGTTGATGTTAATTTTTTATTCTATTTGAATGCTTGCACTAAATGCAATGATTTTAGTGTAAATGTTTATTTCTGATTTGATGTAACTAAATGCATGATGTACATTAATTTCAATGAAATTATATTAACAACGTGCGTTGATTTTAGTGTAGGCACAAAACAAATGATTTTAGCGTAAGCACAAAACAAATATTCATGACGTTCATTGATTTCATGTTATAGTAATTCAACGATAATTAAAATACTAATTTTAACTCCCATCTTAAATAAAATATTCACTTAGCTGAATTGTTTTCCTGAAACTGTAAACTATTTGTAATTGACTATATTCTTATTATTCTCATTTTCCATCATTGAACATTGTTAGTCATTTTTCATTTAAGCAAAGTAACAAAAAAAACTAACATTGAAACTTACTTGGGGTTTAACACTGCATAAATCACAATGATTGGATTTGAAGAAAGCTACTATAAATATTGGGGAGCAAGAAAGAAAATGTATGATATTTACTGCAACAATTTCAGATATGTATTTGAATGGTCTTTGATTTCAACTGCCATTTTCATATGATTCATATGAAAAGATGGCAAAACTAGCACGTGTGACAATAAGAATAGTAGAGAAAAATATTTTGAGATTGATTAAGATGAAGACTATTTGTAATTGACTACATTTTTATTATGCACATTTTATATCATTCAAACATTGTTACATTGTTACTTTGCATTCAAATTTTTTATTTCACCACTTAAGTTATTCATTGTGTCTATCATGCTAAAATATTAATGTAACTGAGCAAGTTTAAAATTAAAATGCCTCATTAACCTTTGACATATCTAACTTAATTAAAATGGCCAGAATAAATAGTTCTTTAACAAATTTTCCATGGTTGCACAAGGCTACATCCAATGTAGATTCATCATCATGCCGCATATATTAAGTGAGGAGAAGAATAAAATTTCTATAGGTAAAAACATTTCCTCAAATTTTACTGTGAGTTTTTTTTTTTTACATTCTCAGATATTTAAACCCTCTTAGAGCATCATAAATCCAAATTTAAAATAAATCTAAACTAGTTAATATTACATACACATAAATAATACTTATTTTTTTATGTTTAATATTATTTTATTATTTTTTTCTTCCCTCTTATTAAAACTAATCAATAATAAGAAAAATTAAATTAACTTAAAACATAAACGAGGTTTTAAAGAGCTTTTATTTCTTGCTTCGCACTTCGATCGTTTTAATATTACGAAAGAAAGATAGTAAGTATAATAATGTTTTTATTGTTTAGTAAGTATAGTAAGTATAGTAAGTACCATACAATAAAAAAAACCGATCAATCTTGTCCATTGAATCTCATGTGGTTGTCATCTATTTATTTCCTCACCGTAAAGTCGGACCAATCATTTTGTCACCGCCAGAATCTCCCTATCTCCCGCAAGCAGTACAGTAAGTGGCAGCGAGGGATACAAGACAAAAATGATGAAGCTTCATGAGTTAGGCGAGGTGCACCACGGCCGTGGTGAGTCAGGGCAGTCAGGCATATGGTAAAACACATAAATAGATTGAGTACTCGGAATCAAATGGCGTAGTCTATAGGTTCTACGGTTTGGACGATATTCTTACCTATTTACCAATTAGGTGGGAGAGTGATGTCCAGGCATATGGTAAAACACATAAATAGATTGAGTACTCGGAATCAAATGGCGTAGTCTATAGGTTCTACGGTTTGGACGATATTCTTACCTATTTACCAATTAGGTGGGAGAGTGATGTCCATCAGGGAACGTGGACAGTTGGGAAGAAATTTTGAATGCCGCATATTCGCGATGGAACCATTTATGGTGGAAAGTTCAACAAGTTCAAGCAAAACATTTTCGGTCAATGTTCAACAGTAGGGTGAGAATTTTCATCCTGATGCGACCATTTCAATTTTAACATAGTCAAATTCATGCAGTCTACCCTGCTTGCTGCTGCAAATGGATTTCCTATGTCATATCGACACACAAGGTATTCCACTTTGATCTCCCTTATATAATGGTATTTGGAGCATCGCAGTAAGAATATTGAGGTTTGGGTTGCAGATAATTGAAAATATCGCTTACAGCTATTGCTAAAATCGTTAACTTTCCTGTTCTCTTGAAACCCTAGAAAATCAGAAATTATGTTTCGAATCCTACATCACCTCTGTTCAATACTACGAAGGATGAGGATTCTCCCCTCATCCTCCACAACTTCGAGCTACCCTCTTTTGCAGGAAGATTTGACGAATCTCACCAGATACGAAAATATAGAACTTGCGGATATGTGGAAAGATATTCAAGGAGAGAACTACTGGAAGGGGTTACTAGATCTCATGAATCCTATTTTGCAAAAGGAGATACTAAGATATGGTGATTTTGCAGAGTTGTGCTATGATTCATTTGATATTAAACTTTCCACCAATGACTTAGGTGGGTGTAAGTACAGCCTTGACAAATTGTTTGAGAGTTGTGAAAGGGCTTGTCACTCCTGTAGTGCTGGGTATGAAGTGACCAAGTATTTGTATGCAGAAACTGATGCACTGGGGAAGCCGATAGAGCAATCTGTTTGGATTGGCTTTATTGCAGTTTCCACAGATACTGAAGAGATACGAAGGCTAGGTCGCTGGGATATTGTAGTAGCGTGGAGAGGAACTGAGACACACCAAGAATGGATGCAGGATGCCAGAGATATTTTAGTTCGTGCTCGATTATCTTTTAGTCATTTCAAGCACAAGGTTGTCAAAGCCGGATTTCCAACTACTATTCCTTTGAGGAACAAAGGCCTGGGACACCGATTATCCAGTACAGCTAGTTTAAGCGATAAGGGTGTCCGAGTAGAGAAAGGATTCTTAAGCTGCTATATCTCTAAAGGAGAGGATTCAAGATGTGCCAGAGATACTGTTATTTCTGAAATTCTACGCCTGGTGGATAAATTCAAGGATGAAAGTTTGAGCGTAACTTTGACTGGACACAGCTTGGGAGCTGCCCTGGCAACGTTGTTGGGTATTTTTGCAATGGGAAAATACCAAAACCAAACATTAACTAAACACAGAGTCAATGCTTTGTTACCTTTGCTCCAGGATCTTTTTACACAGAGGACCCTTTTAAAAAAATAGCTGAGAATAGAGTATTTCACCACCATAAAAGATCTCTATTCATTAAAATAAAATGACTGATATACATTCATCCTCTTTGCTGAGAGGGATTTACCAAAAAAAAACAACATTAAACCAAAACTGTGTTTTCACCTGAGAATTCACTGAGACATATTCATCCTCTTTCACTCAGAGGGATTCACAAAAACATTACAAAAGAAATTACTCTGTCTCCTTTGAAATTTTACAACACTGTGTGTAAATATTTCATTTACATTCACTGCTGTGTGAAAACAAAAATTACAGGTATTTACACATTTACCTTTTCATTGCTGTGTGAAACTATTCATGGTTTTGAAACCAAAAGTGCCCCTGGTTTTCTTCATTCACTTCTCCTACTCTTCTCCTGCACTGTTGTGCGTTCTCTGCATTTCTTACATTAAAAATTTAATGTGCTGGGATTTTTACCATTTCTTCACAAAACATTTCAACCCAAAAATATTCACACACACTCCTGTGTGTTCTCTGGTTTTCATTCGCTGCTGCGAATACAATACACTAATAAAGAACTCTGCTGCATAAAACACCTTGGTCTTCGTTCGCTGCTGCGAATTAACTTTACCTCCCCGTGTGCTTTCATATGACACACTACAATCCCTGTGTGTAATACTGCATACATTGGATTACAATCCATTGTTTTACATTGGCTGCTGCAAGCCCAATACCTCTCCTCCCCGTGTGTAATACTGTATGACTCAAATAGAGTCAATGCACATACAATATCTATGCACAAATAATAATAATAAAACTTACATCACATTTTCGCCCATACTCAATAAATATTACGGGCTGTAAAACTTTAAAATCATTACCAAAAACATGTCATTGCATTTAACATAAGGTATGGGTTATGGTAATACAACCATGCTGCATTAATTTATTAACAGGCCCGTATGTACTTTGGAGAACTTTAAACGGCGGAGACCTTTCCTGGCAATCGAGCGGCGGAGGACATTCCATTTAATCGGACGCATATTGGGCGGGGTGAGTTGACCGACATTTATCGTCCGATAAATGTCAGGTGCTGATGTCATGGCAATCCACGTGCCTCCTCCAAAACACATCGGAGCCCCTTCGTACGGAAACCACTTTTGCCAAAGAGCGGTGCGATGGCTTCCCGGCGGTTTATGGTTTTCTGTTGGGTGGTTTCGGCGTGTTGACTGCTGACCCGCGCGCCTTAACTGCTAGCCCGCGCACAGGGGAAATTACAAATTTCAACACTCGCCTTTAATTTCACCTGCTGGGCATTCGGTCTTACCCAAACACTTCCTCAACTCCTTGACATGCTGCTGTTACAAAAGAGTCTTCCTCTTAACAGAGGGATTCACCACTGTCCATGTTGAAAAACATCTTCCTCTAAACTAGAGGGATTCACCTGTCTATGCCAAAAAAAACATCTTCCTCTTCACAGAGGGATTCTCCAAAGACAACAAATCTTCCTCTTAACAGAGGGATAAACCTGAAACTGTTCTTAAGAGCACCTTCCTCATGACAGAGGGATTCACCATAACAATGTGCTAAAGAACACCTTCCTCTTGACAGAGGGATTCACCTGTGACTATGCTGAAAAGCATCATCCTCTTGATAGAGGGATTTACCATGTGTATGCTAAAAAAGCATCTTTCTCTTTGACAGAGGGATTTACCATGACACTGTGCTGAAAAGCACCTTCCTCTTTAACAGAGGGATTAACTAAGAACTTCACTTCCTCTCACGGAGGGACTACTGCCAAACACTGCTTTAGATGCAGTTTCAAAACAAAACATTCATTGCACAGTTATGCATACTCATTTCATTGTTCTTTTATGCTGCTACATATTCTCTGCTGCACTGTTGTGCCATCTTCTTTGCTGCGTCTACCCCACACTGCTGTGTCTACACTTGTTGTTTTGTCGCTGCACTTCACTTACATTTCTTTGCAAACTCTGCATTTTTGTGCATTCTTCAAAGACATAATACTCTGTCTTTTCTGGAACAATTACTCTGTCCCACCTTACAAATTTACACTGTTGTGTGTAAACATTTCTTACATACACTGCTGTTGCATATGTTGCATTTCAATTCAATGAACAACACATTCACTATACTTACATTTACTGCTGTAAAGGAAAAATTTATTTTACATCTGTTGCTGTCCATTACCTTTCATGTCTTCAACAAAAACTTGATGCTGCTGCATTTTCTTATTTGCATTGCTGTGTAAAAACACATTTCTGCACTCTTTCTTAGTTTTGGTTTCATTTTCTTCGCACTACTGTGCTTCTTCTTCTTGCCATCACGCTGCTGCCTTTTCTTATGTACTGCTGTCCATACCCATAACCATAGACTCTGTCATCCCTGGGTTTTATTTGCTGTTGCGTTGCCTCTGCAATTTGCACTGTGGCTTCCTTTTGTTTCATCATACTTCTGTGTGCCCATACACTAACTCTTTACTCTCCATTACTTGCACATAGAGAGAAATCATCCTCACGTTGTTTTGCGCTGCATTCTCCACACAACAAAAAAAAAATAACACGGGCTGTTGCCTTTTCTTTTTACACCCTTGCTTCACACAAACTTAGTCTTCATTCATTTTTTTTACACAATGCACTGCTGTGCAGTTCCTTTCATTTTTCTGCTGCCACACATTATCATTCACCCATGTGCATTAAAAATATGCTGTCCCTGTTTCTCTTTATGCATTTCTTTGCATGCTGCATTGCATATGAAGAAAAACATTACATTTTTTTTACTGTGTATTGTACTCACTCTGCTGTGAGTATGTTCTCTCACATTACATAGAAGGAAACTACCTTTCATTGCTATGCATTTCAATGCATGTGCTCCATAACAAAAAATTCAAAAAAAACTGTTG
This sequence comes from Pinus taeda, assembly GCA_000404065.3. Classification (NCBI taxonomy): domain Eukaryota; kingdom Viridiplantae; phylum Streptophyta; class Pinopsida; order Pinales; family Pinaceae; genus Pinus; species Pinus taeda. The sequence goes on from APFE031260743.1 coordinate 31,524, forward strand.
TTTTATATTCTATCTTCCCACTGTTGTGAGGGTCTCCATGCTTTGCATACTTTTCTTATTGCGCTGCTACACTTCACATTTGAGCGCTGCCCCTTTTTCTTCTCTGATTTTATGGTAGATTTAACTTCATATTTTTCCCTTATAAAAGGTCTTCATCAAAGAGTGACTGTTAAGACAGTTCAGCAACAAAAATTACAAGCTCCCCTTTAATGTGTGCTTGTCTTCTTTTGGCAGACTCTTCTCAAAACAAATTTAGATCCACTAGGGAGTTCAAGGGATTTTCAGATTGCCTTTCCTTCCTTCTCCATACTTGTGTAACTTTCTTCTTTTGCATGGGTCTAACTTGTGTAAGAGCCCATGTCAAGTTACAATCTCGTGCCACATGCCCAATGTCATGACACTTGAAACATTCAACATTGTTCATGAATAAAAATTCATGATTTCTTCTTGTAAAATTATTTCTTGGAGATTGTCGGGGACCACAACATCTATCTCCATGAAATGCTCTACAATCTTTTGCCATATGACCAAAGTTTGAGCAAGAATAACAATAACCAAAAAATGAACTTTGGTACCTGGGAGATGGAGGTTTCCTTGATGTACTTCTGAAGCCTTGCTGCCTTGAGATCCTTTGATGATCACAATTGCCTCTTGCCTTTTTGCCATCAGCTACATTTCTTCTTAGAGCTGGTTGTCTACTTGGAGCAAGATTTCTTCTATTGCAGCCTTCATTTTTCTCTTTCCTTTGCTGGAACTAGGAGCATCACCATTTCTTTCTGGCTTCTTCACATCTCCTTTGCTTAAAGCATTTTCATCATTGTTTGAGGATTCACCTACATACCCAAGTCCTGATTTATCAGATGGAGATCTATGATAGCTGAGCATGTCATCCAAAGCTTGAGAGCTTTTCATGATCTTGTTCATCCCTTCAACCTTCTTCCTGAGGAGGACAATCTCTTCTTCTAATCTTTCACACTCAGCACTCTTCTTTGTAAGCTGTCCCTCAGTTTCTTCCTTGCTACGAGTAGCTTCAGCTGCTACTATTTTAAAAGAGATTATATCAGACTTCATTTTGGAGATTTCTGCTTGACTGCTCTCCATTTTCTTCTCAGCTTCTTGTGCCTGCTTCTTGGCTTCTTGTGTCTGCTTCTTGGCTTCTTGTAGCTCAGACTTAAGGGAGGATAC
>APFE031260744.1:0-12443 GCA_000404065.3 Pinus taeda
TGTGTTGGAAAAGGGATGCAAAAGTGAACAAAAAAAATGGGGGTAAAAATAGATGTAAATTTGGATGAAGAGTGGACACAACATAAGTAGATACAGAACAAGACAGAAAAATTGACACAAAAGTGGATGAAAAATTAGATGCAATAGTTGATGCAAACTTGAACACAAAATAGGATTCAAACATGGATGAAAAAGTGGAAGAAAACATGGGCACAATAGTAGGCATAAAAACTTAGCATGAATTGTGGTGAAACAAATGTGGATACTACAATGAATGTAAAAAAAAAAAGACACAAACTTGAATGCAAAAAGGAGGAAAAATTGGATGAAAAAGAGGATGTAAACATGGGCCAAACATGGGTGCAATAGTGAACACAAAATTATTTGCAAAATTCGACGAATCAAAAGTGGATGTAAAAGTAGATTCGAAATGGGATGCAAAAAACATAAACAATATTTGATGCAAACTTTGACACAAAAGAGGATGAAAATGTGGATGCAATAGTGGAAGAAAATGTGGGTTGCAACGAGAGGCATAAGATATGACACAAATCATAGCACAAAAAAAGTGGATGTAATAATAGACAAAAAAAAGGATGCAAACTTAGATGCAAGACAAGATGCTATAAGGGATGCAAACATGGGTGCAACATGAGAAACAAAATTGGATGCAAAATATGGATGAAATGAAAGTATATGCAAAAGAAGATGCAAAATGAGATGCAAAACCCAACACAAAAGTGGATGCAAAAATAGATGCAATGTTTTATGCAAAAGAGGATGCAAAGATGGATGCAGAATTGGAAGAAAATGTGGGTACAACAGTAACAAAACATGGCACAAATTGTGTCACAACAAAAGTGGATGTAATGATAGATACAAAAAAAGAATCAAATGAAGATGAAAAATAGGATGCAAAAAGGGATGTAAAAGTGGGCGTAAACATGGGTACAACAATGGATGTAAAATATGATGCAAAAGTTGATGCAACAAAATTCTATGCAAAAGTAGATGCAATAGGAGACACAAAACCTGATGCAATCTTGACACAAAAGTGGATATAAAAAGGGATTAAAAATAGATGTAAAAGTCGATGAAAACCTAGATGTATATAAGGATGCAATCGTGGATGCAAATTTAGAAACAAAAAAGGGTGCAAAGGGAGGTGTCAAACTAGGTGCAAATTATGGCACAAGAAAAATGGATGTGATAGTTGACACAATAACAGATGAAAAAGAGGATGTAAATATGGATGCAAAACAAGATGTAAAAGTCAATGCAACAAAAATAGATGCAAAAACTAGACACAAACCTCGATGCAAAACTTGGCACAAAGGGGATGCAAAAAATATTCAAAAATGGATGCAGAAAATAATTTAAAAAATGATGCAAAAAAGGATGCAAGAGATGATGCAAAATTTGATGCAAGTGTAGGCGCAAAAAGTGGATGCAATAGAGGATGCAAAAGATGGTGAAACAAAATTAGGTGCCAAACTTGACGCAAAACATGGTGCAAAGGATGGCACAAAACTTGGCATAAAACTTGGCGTAAAACTTAGTGTAAAATCTGGTGCAAAACCTATTACAATACCTGGTGCTAAACTTGATGTAAGACTTGTTGCAAAACTCGGTGAAAACTTTGCATCACGTTTTGCACCATATTTGATAAATGGACACAAATAGCACCAAAAATGGTCTCTAGACGCAAAAAAGGAAGCAAAAATGGATGCTAATCACAGGGTTTTGTTGTAGTGTAAGGTTCCACTAGGGGAACCCTTCCCACCGAGAGACCATCCATTGTTGTTTCTTGTTACTTGTCACGTATTATGGGCCCCGTGGGGATGACATGTGAGGTCCGTGCTAACTTGATAGAGTCCATCTGGGTTCCATGTGGGTGATGTAACGAAAAACCTCTTTTAACAGGATGAGCTTTGAATGGGCATAACTTTCAATCCATAACTCAAATTTAGATAAATTTATATCATCGAAAAGCTCTTGATGAACTAGTCGCAATGGTAGCTTTGTATTTGAATTTCACCGACTTGTGAAAATGAATCTTTTGCTAACCCCATATTCATAACAAACATTTGAGATCAACTGAAATAAATAACATCTTCCTCAACCTAAGAATCCTTAAGCGGGTGCAAGGGAGATGGTTACAAATATCATGAAGGTTCTTTTGGAATGTTGCACTTGGTGATGTGAATAGATGTTTGGCTTGGTACTATGAAACTGTACCTAGCAAAAAGGAATTACACTCTATTTAGAGTAAATACGTAGTTGACATATTTTCCATTGAGATGAAAAAGTATACATTTTTTCATGGATTTTTTGTTGATGCAGTAGAGTGATGTGCAATTAATTAATTTGAAAATGATGAACATGTGAAACAAAAAAAATATGTCCCTATTAATTTAAGCGGGGCACATCTAATTTCAACGTAGCAAGAGATGCATGTCAAAGAGGCCATGGTTTCACTAGATTATGATCAATTTTTTGATGTTGTTAGAAAATGTATGTGACTTTTTTAATGAGTTCATTATTGATTTATGGTGTTTTAACTCCACCTCTTCAACTTAATGTTCTATAATATCCCTAACCTAGAATATTCCTCCAACCCCAGCAAAAACTCCAACTAAATATGTGCAAATGATATAATAACCCAGAAGTGATAAAATAATAGTGGAACAACATATAATAATGTAAACCGGGAATATAAGCAGATACACAAGAAATGCAGTGAGAAATGCTAAGCCATTTTATTATACTGAGCAATAAAGGAGTACAAGAGGTGATTAGATAGATGGCACCTCGACTTGCACAAGGCAAGTGAAGAAATAATCTCAGAATGACAAGAATGGCCTCTTTGCGTGGATGTTGCTGCTGTGCTGCTGCTGCTGCTAGAAAACAAATGATGATTTGGGGCTGCTCCCCTCCTCGGAAAAAGCTGAAACTCTGGATTCGGGCTCTACTCAAGAAATCCAGAAAAACCTCAAAAGATTTCCTGGAATGGCCTCACACTAATCTGCGTCCCAGCTGCTGGAACACTGTCATGCTATTGTTGCTGCTGGAAATCGAATGAGGATTTGGGGCTACTCCCCTCCTCAAAAAAGGTTGAAACTCTGGAATCGAACTCTATTCAAGAAACCCAGAAAAACCCAGAAAGCTTTTCTGAAATGGCCGACCCCCGAAAATCACCCCCTTGGGGTTCAGTGCAGTTCCTCAAAGACGCTGATGAAACTGCTGCTAAAATGCTGATGAAACTGTTGCTGAAATGCCGATGAAACTACTGTTGGAATGCCAATGGAAATACCTTGCCCGAGAAGGCACTCAAAGTCCCCCAGGGCTAAGGTGAGATCTCCGAACGGAGACACTCAATGCACTAAACAGTGCTGCAGACTAGCTAAATAGCCAACGTGCTCTAAGTCGAAATGACTATCACAAATGCTCATAACTAGAATGATCAAAATGAGGGGGCTCCTCTCTCCTTTATAGATTTTGCCTCTCTCAATCCCAAGGCTCACCTCCTCCTGCGTGATTCCTCTCTTGCCACGTGTTTCTTCCCTCTAGCGCTGCCCCTCCATGTGTCTACATGGGCTCTATTTCTGTGTCCCCCTTTGGTCCCCTTGGCTCCCCTCTTATTCACAACGTTGTGCTACTAGGAAGTGAATTTTTATTCTAAAAGTGAGTTATGTCCCCCGTCCTCACTTTTTTTATTTACAAATAACTATAGAAGGCAAAAATTGAACAAAATCGAATATTCCAATTAGCCATGGCTAATTAAGAATATTATAGTCTCCCCCGACAAAATTTTGCTTGTCCTCAATCAACTGAAGTGATGGATGCTGCAAGATCTTCTCACTCTCCCTAGTGGCATCCTCATCTGGCAAATTCTTCCACCTCACCAAGAATTCTCGGACCGTTCTGCTTCACAGCTGCCTCTCCCTAGTATCAATGATAGCCTACAGCTGCAATACCAAATGCCCCTCATCATCCATGGGTGGTAGCTCATCTGTTACTATCACCTGCTACCCCAATGCCTTTTTCAGGCACGATACATGGAAAAAGTTATGAATCTTGCTGCCTTGGGGTAGCTCCAACTCATATGCAACCTGTCCGATCCTGCGTATCACCCTCTATGGTCCATAAAGGCAGGGCATGAGCTTCTCAGCCCCCTTCTGCTTCAGTGACGACTGTCAGTATGGCTATAATATTAGGTAGACCATGTCCCCTACCTCGAACTGCCTCTCCACCCGACCCTTGTCGACATACAGCTTCTGCTGGTTCTGTGTTGTAGCCATGTTATCCTTGAGAGCTCGAAGGATATCCTGACTCTCTTGGATCCAAATATTGGCTCTAGGAGCCCTGCTATCACCAAACATCACGTCAACAAAATATAAAGGATGATACCCATATAAGTCATAGAATGGTGACATACCAATGGACATGTGATGTGAAGTATTGTAATGCCCCACTTAAATCTTCTCCTACAATTTTGTTAATGTTTACATTATTTGAAAATATTGAAAAATATTGGTCTAATATAAAATTCATGATTTCCATTATTCAAATTCCCCACTTACCTTCTCAAATTGAATATTAGGTAGGATATGGTCTCTTTCCATTATTTCATAATATATGTATTTATTTCACATTACCCAATGTACCCTCACATTCATTAAGGAGAAGACATGGTCCTCTCCATGTAATTACATCTCACATTCCCCAATGTACCTTCACATTTACTTGGGAGAAGACATAGTCCTCTCTTCCATCTTATCATCAATATATTATATATTTTGCCTTCCACATTTCCAAATGTACTTTTCAGGATTTACTTGGGAGAAGACATTGATCCTTTCCCATTAAATTTCTCAATTTTATATTCAACCTCACATTCCCAAATGTAACTTTTCAGATTTACTTGGGAGAAAACATGAATCCTTTCCCTTTAAATTCTCAATTTATATTCATCTTTCAACATTTCCAAATGTTACTTCCTAGCTTACTTGGGAGAAGAGAAGTCAACTGTAAGGAATGGATGAGAACGTTAATTGGACATAATGAGAGGTGGTTGAGAGGAGAAGGAAGGAGGGTATAAAAAGGGAAGGGGGAAGGAAGGAAAGGGGGAGGCTTGGGTTCTTGCTTATGATTATGGGGGGTTGGTTGTGATTGTTTGGACTTGTTATGATTTTGGGAGACCTTGGAAACCTATGGAGGTTTCTTGGGTTTGAGAGGAGGAAAAGTATTGTTGTCTGGTTTTGCACATTCTCTTGAGGACACACTATATCTAGTTGGACTTGGGCACGGAGGGCTAGGGAACCTGTGGAAGTTTCCTGGGCTAGGAATTTGTTTCCTAGTTGACTGGGAGGTAAATCCGGTTGGGTCGGTGAGAAGGAGCGTTCCGCTGGAGCTGTAAGACAAAGGTATCATCATCAACCACCGGAACAGGTATTTTTCCATGGACTACTCTTGTTAAGTTGATATCAATGGAATGCTCATCTCAATTTATGTTGCTTATGATAAAATGATAAGATGTTAAATGTTTAAAACTTTGTGAGAAGGTCAGCAAACTCCTTTTATTACTTGCAAATCAACAGTAAAATAGACCTGTCAGTGTATAATAGATTGAGGCTCTAATAATAGGAATCAGGTTCTTACACATGGTATCAGAGCGGGTTCAACCTTTAGGACCTATGGACCCTTATTTTGGCTTCCTTCTCAAATTGTTACTTTAATTTTACCTCCTCTTCCATACTCTAATTATTTTAAACTCAAAAGCCCCTCCTTGGACTTTTATTTTAAAACCCTTTTCAAAGTGTGCACACGCTCCTTCTAACAACAATCTAGTCATGTTTTAAGACCCTTCACACTTCCATCGATTTTCCTAGACAAGGAAATCCATACTTGACTATCTTAGAGTGGACCATTCACACAATGTTTCATTATGGGGCCAGACTTCCTTTTCAAAAAAAAAATAATAATAATTGAGATCCTGTCACTTGCTACTGTGTTGCATCCACCATTAATTGGAGTTGGCCAGAGCAGAGGTGCGATATAGATATTTTGATTGGGGATAGGATTATAATATGGCTCTAATTGATCCCCATTCCTTCACAGACTCCATGCATCCTCTAACAAAGCATGTCCATATTTCATTGTATTTTGATTTTAATAGCAAAACGATTGATGGGTCTGCGATTTTAACTCTTGAAAGTCCATATTCTGGAGATCTATATCTTGATACCAGATGCCTCAAAATCCACGGAGTTTACAATGATGCTAGTAATTCCTCTTCGCCTTCTGCTTACATACTTTTCATTTTGGAAAATCCAGATCCCATCAAGGGCTCTCTTCTCAGGGTTTCTCTTGTAAATCAAAGCTCTTTTGCCGTAATATTCAGAACCCATCAATCTGCTTCAGCTATTGAATGGTTGAATCCAGCATAGACTGCAAAAAAAAAAAAAAACAAAATTCCCGTATGTATACACTCAATGCCAGTCTATCCATGCTCGTTCTATATTCCCCTGTCAGGACACTCCCAGAGCGAGGATTCAGTACTCGGTTATGCTAAACATTCCTGAACATATGAGCTCTGTAATGTTTGCTACCCATAAGGGCCGGATGGCTCCTTCAGCAAAACCCCTTCTTCTATTTGCCTTTCCTTCTTGTTTGCAGAGGGCACTGATGCGAGTCATGCGCTAACTTCCCTTTCTATGGCATCTTTAGGATACTAATTAAAAGTCAACACTGATAATCCGCGGCTATTGTGGCTATGGACTGGATGAAAAAATGACGCCTAGCAGACACTGAGTTTGAATGTGTCATTGCGGCTATACAGACAAAGTCAGGGAAGATAATCTTGACTAATAACAATTCGTTCTAGATTTAGCCTAAGACAGCGATTGTGTTGGCATTGACACCAAGCCTGCCCTTATCTCGAATGGGTCTAACCAAGTGGTTATCTCTGTGTATGGATACCGACTTTAATCTGTTATAGCTTCAATAATCAGTCAGTGTTTTCCATAATCCCTAGTTATGGATTCAACCCAAGCTTGTTTGGAGGCCGTGGAGGTGCCTTCGTACTTCAGGTGCCCCATATCGATGGAGCTGATGAGAGACCCAGTAAGTGATCGCATTCGGCAAAAAAAAAAAAAATTGGGATGCATGTCGTCAATAAGCACAGGTGCTTGTTGTAATCTTCCATGTGGGCATATACCATCAACAACAAGCATGTTGGATTTTTCGTCTAGTGTGCATTTGTTCTCTAACATCATCCTAGCAGGTTAAGCACGGGTCAACTTTGTGAACCCCAAAGTGGGCATGTTTCTATGGCTCTGCAATAGCATTTTGTTGTCGAAATTACATTCTGCAATTTCACCATTGAGGAATGGCATCCGAACTAGTACCTCCGAGTCTCTAAAGACAGTTATAGGAGAGCGGCATACATCTAAGGGACTTTCTGATTTCATCAAGAGTACCACTGGGATCAAACACAGCTACCCCCTATCACCAAATAAACATTGGTATCTCCAAGTCTCTCATTGTTGTCATCATGAGGGACCATAAGACAGTAGTAGGACAACTTCCATACATCCAAGGCACTTTCTGACTTCATCAAGCAGGGTTGCCAGCTATCGCTAACTATCTGGCATTTACATTGATGCACTAGAAACAAACCTCAAAGGAGGATACTCATTCCGATGACAGTTGGCTTCTTGTTCAACTCTTGATTGTAGATGATGTGGTCCTCTTGATCTACTTACTTGAGGGCCTTCAAAGTGAGTTAAAAGCCCTCACTAGTTTTGCGACCATAATGGTAGTGAACCTTAACAAGATTAAAGTTATTGTCAGACCTCAGATATCAGTTTGTTTTGTTCCTAAGGTACTCTGCAATTTAATCATCATCTAGGATTGCTTTTCTCTATTGAGGCACTCACACTATCTGTATTGACTTTTGGAATGACACTAGTCCCAACTCCTAATCTAGTACTACCTACTGTAATCAAACAGGACTAAAATAAGATGCAGAACATGAAAGTAACATGGCCCTATGTTCTGAGATCAGAAGTCTGCTCTCCTTGGATCCTAACATGCAATATTAAGAAGAACATGTGCAAATCCAGCTCTGTAACTGAGCTCAAAACTGCTTGTATGAAAGAAATACTACTACTGTAATCTTACTAATACTGCCACAATTATCAGTCAAACTAAAGAATACGAAATAGAGCACTGTCACACCACAAGAATCAAATAGTCATGACATCAATTCTACAGCATCCATCTACATAGGAAAAGCAACAATATGATAATCATTTACATTTATGATAACCAAAAAAAAAAATGGGAACAAATGAAATGTAACATACATATGTTTATATATCTGGCAGTGTAACTTCATGGAGTGGACCCTGCTCCAGGCTTGCACTGCCTCAACTGTGGCTCACTCTATATTGAATCTATAAACTCAAAATGGAAGCACACAAAACCAGTCTGTATAGATATAAAAGAATTGTTCAAAAGTTACATATGCAGAGAGTTTTCCATCCTCTATCTACTGAAAAGCTTTACAATATATAGCTCTGGTTCAAGCCCCATTTTAGAAAACAAAACAACAACCAGTAAATACCAAGACAATTTGTCTTACATATTATCCATAGTTGGTTGAAGGCACACTGTAATCCACCATCCATCTCCATCATATGCATCGAGTGGGCAACAATCTAGTTACTTGAATCGGTGGTCCAATACTATTAACAGCTGCAAAACTTGCCCCAGAATACATATGAGCCCAAAAAGCATGAATGAGGAGTAAGATCATCGCTAACCTGCTTCCTCAATAATAGGAAAATGGAGTTGGCTATCGCTAAGCTGGTGAATGATTGCCAAAATAGGGTATCGAGTCCACCTCAGATTCTGTTGTAAAATTGAGCAAGATTTTCCCTTTTCTTATCAACTATATTGGAAACCATGTACGTGACCCCAGTTGAAGCTGGAATGACAAAATTCCTCTGATGTATAGAACTCTAATGTTCTCTCCATCTGTGTCCAATGATCAAACATTGAAAATTCATCCCACTCTATAAAAACTGTATAAACTTTCATTGGACACCATATTAGTGGGAAGTGTAAATGCAAACCTATCCATTGTATGCCAATCTTTTGAGTGATTGCCAAATTAAGCAATGGATAAGCTATAGGACCCTTTTCCCTTGAGTAGCCAGGCATCTCAATCTGTCCATAAGTGCACGAATAACGTACTGCCGAAGAGTGTCCTCATAATCTGCCAATGCTAGCCTCTGATTTTTCTTGATGATGGTTGTGTTCCTACGATCAACAATCAATCTAAAGTAATCTTCTTGAATCACTATGGGTATAGGATACTTGTCTCTAACAAAGAGACTGGAATTAAACTCCACATTTGCATAAAATTTCTTTCCACAGAATTTGATTATATACAAGAGAAGAGAAAGCTCTCAACTGGATGTCTCCTGCATAAAGATTTGGATTCCATCTTGCATTCTCTGATAGAATATAATTGACTTGATACAGTTCACATAAGAGATCTTTATCATGTTGATAAGAAGGAGAGAAGGTGTCCAAAAACTGATGTTGTGAGTATCTTGCAGTCTTTCCCAGCTACAATCTGTTCATCCTGACCTACATAACAATACTTGAACACGTGGTTTCAATTAGGCACATACACAACACCTAGGTGCTAGTACTCTTGGAAACCGCCCTCTGGTTGATTGGTTTCAGCTAAGTCTACAAACTGCCTTTTTATGCCTATATAAGACTACAAACCTTGATACAAGCTGGAACATATTCACGTTCCATGTTAATTGAGTAAACTTACTCCATTTTCTAACAAATTCTATCAGGTATAAACTCAACTTGTAGGTTACCAACTACAAGAATACATAATAGCTTGGACATAATAATAATGAATGGAAATATTTCCAGTTGGTGCATTATTCATATGTCCTGACAGTGATTCTCTGAGCATGTGAACATTTGTACTAGGATCCCTCTGAAGGAGTCAGAGAAATAATTCCTCTTTTACTGAATTAACAAGAGAGTAGTGCAACTATGAAATCCTTACATCTTCGTGATAGGTGATGTGGTGTTTTGATAGCTGGGTTGGTAAAGGATGCTTGGTCACTTTGACGTAATTAGCTTCTACAGTTCAGAACCAGATCTCATCCCTTTTTCCATTTCCTTTCCTTCAGTCAAGAGACTGTACAAACAAATATGAGAATGCCTATCATAATCTTGGCATCTAATTGAAAAAGTGGTACAACCATACATGGCCTATTTGATCGGTAGTCCATCAAAAGGAGTCAACCGATGCTGTTACTCAACTGTATGTTAACTAGATTGCAATGAGTTTATGGATCATATCACAAACCAGAGGTTGTGTTATTTTAGATGGAGCGAGTGTAATGGCTTCCCACTACTGACATTTGCATTGGGTTTATCATCCCAACAAACAAACCCATCCTTGCATGTATGCCGAGTAATAGTGAGCAGAGAAGCTCTTAGAAAATTTTGCACCCAGACTTGTAATCTAGATCAGAGTCCTCAAAATTGATTTTGAAGGAAGATAACTAAGTATCATACAAAGTTAGATCGTTGCCGTCGATGGATATATTGAGAACTTTCCTCCGTGTTGTCGTTCAGTTTTGGGTGCAGGTTACTCGAGAGGACAAAGCATCCCCCAATTTTAAACAGTGTTGCAGCGTAATTTACACTAAGATATGCATTCTAGACATATGCCTTGTGGCCATTATTGAGAGACAAAGATCCTTGAATGAAACAAAGAACATAGCCTAGATATTCATTTCCACAAAATATCCGCGTTGGTGAATTAAGTAGGCTATAAGTACAAATTAATTCATGAATTTAAGCTTCCCAAGGTGACACAACATTCGACAATCTGATATTGAGGGCCTGATCTCTTAAATTCTGTCTATTTTTTTTAAGGCCACTTGATACTTGAGCTTTTGCTTCCAGGTCATGTCTGCCACTTTTAAGCCCTATTATGATGTCTTCTGGCAAACCAGAATCAAAGTCCATTTCTATGCAGTTTGCACAAACTTGATTAAGTTGAGATCAGTCCATTATTGGTTTTTGGGGCGCAAAAGTGAAAATTTCCAAAAGCGTTATCTATGGAGGTTAGGGCTTATGTCCCTAGAAATCCAATGGCAGTTTTAGCAACCTTACCTATAGTGTTGTTGATGAAAAAGCCTGAGAGTGGAGACCATGGTTTTACTACTATTTAGGCACAAGCCTTCCTTACCCATAAACCTATTAAATTTTTACCTTTGTTGCTCAGTTAGTTTTGTCCAGCGGTGATGGTGCTCCAGCTTCATTGTTTTGTTTCCTGTGCACAGCAGCAGAGAGAGGGCAGTGTGTATAAGGGTGCAGCTCTAGTGGAATAAATAAGGTGCACAACAGTTATGTATGAGAGATATGGAGCGGACGCATGCATGCATGCATCAACCTTACAACAATTCCAGAATTTTATTGCTGTTCAGATTTATCACTTGAGTTAGCTTTTCTATTTCGGAGTTTGTTATTTGCATGGATTATCATTTTTAGATTGGGTGCATATCCCTAGGACTTCTATGGTGCTTTCATGACAACTTGAGGAGGGCTTAGATCCCAAGGAGGAGTGTGCATACATGTGACAGTTATCCTCTTGGCACTTATTAAAAGAAGAACCATTGCTATCCTATCTTGGATTTATAAAAAGTAGAACAGAATTCTATGCTTACATTTAGAATACTTTCTTGAAAGACTTTGAACTATAGAGGCGATGGTATTATTCCAGGCAATAACACGCTAGGTATAGCAAAAATGAAACATGTCTGCCTACCAGTTCCATAATGATTCCACAAGGATCATAGTCATTACAGTCGTACCCATAATACCAATAATAAGCCCTCTTGTGAATTCATTGTTCAGACATACATGTTTAAAAATGTGCCTTTATGTTGGACAAAGGCAACATAAAATACGTTAAAGACAAAGTTCAATTCTGATTTACCTGAAGAAAAAAAAAAAAATTCATCCTTCCAAAGGTTTACATCACCTGTGATATTTTGGCAAACAACAGACTTTAGATTACTATTAATTTAATATTTGCAAGAACCAAATAATGAATAATAGGCCGAATGTCACATGAAGTGAGAGTTAGGTCATGCATAGTAATTTTGTAGTGTTGACATGGGTTAAACTTTTGAAGATTAAGAAATGTCGGTAACTGAAACATGGCCAAATGCCATCATATTTGTTCAAGCTACCTTTGACTTGGATAATAAAATTGTGGAAACTAAAAACTAGCAGACTTTATAATCTTACACTAGTAATTTAATATTTGTAGCGAACCAAGTATGAATAATAGGCAGCGTATCACATGCACTACAAGGAAGAAATGGTAC
>APFE031260745.1:2201-30335 GCA_000404065.3 Pinus taeda
TTTTCGGATTGTAGAAGTCATAGGCCCATCAACGTTTGTGTTGCAGGATTTAGCAGGTAGAAAGGATTCTTTGCCTGTTAATGGACAAATCTTGAAAATATACTTTCCATAGAAGATTACTCTTCTAAATTTTTGTAGGATAGCTTTTTGTTTTTCTTCTTTCTTATAAATAAAACCAGTTGTAGATGGTTACTACAGGAGTTCACTTCAAATGGACACCAAATCCTCTGTTAGATTTTGATTTTTCGCTTGTACAAATAGTAAAAAATTTCCGAAAAATCTGATTTTTATTATTGACGAATAGAGTCCAACTTTAGCCTAGATATGATACTAGTTCTGACTTCAAATTTTTTTATGAAAGCAACCTTTGGCAAAAAACTTGTTTTATATCAGCACAATGAAAGGTATCAATAATAAAATGAGTATTCTATGTAAAACTGCTATTTTCCAAACTCTATTATCATCGTCCAGAACTTTCTTAACGAAAAACAATGGTTTCCTCCCTGCTAAGGGAAATCGCAGCATTCAGAGAAATAATCCGAGAAAGCACTATATCTCAAAGAATAAGAGGTCTCATCACGAGCCGGCTTATCATGATCACGGATATTATAACTTGCTGACTTTGCCAATACTGTCCACCAAAACAGGGCAACAACTTAAAATTGTTGCAATCAAAAGACAAGGGGTGTCATCACGAGCTAGCTTGTTCAGCAAAAGTGTAAATCAAGTGAATGAATATGTCATAATTTGGCCACCAAACCAAGACATTGTTCTTTATAGAATAAAAAAGAAAAAGTATCAAAATGTATTTTTCTCTGAAAATGTTGTAGATAGCCTTCAGCAGGATAAAGGATCATTGTTGGGTAACAGGTAACCTTGTCGAGGCTATGGACGCCTGCTGGCAGCAGAGGCTCTACCTACGGTAAATGAACATATCTTAAAAGGGCCAGCATAGAAGAGATGACCTCATTTTATCTTTAAAAAGACCAAGTAATAGCTGGTGTAAATACAAGGACTAAGCCTCAGGAAACGAACGATTGGAATAGAGAAAGGTTGAAACAAAATATCATTGATAGGATAAGACATAATGTACTCTATCTGTCCATAACAAAGTTTAGACTTATGAAAATTTTTCTGTTTCGGAAGTTGAAATTCAATAGAAAATCAGAGATAACTGTTTCTTCCCAGTGAATCGCCATTATTGTGGCCACCAACAACCTCCCTCTTCGTTTGATATTAGCAATAACGCCAAGCAAATAGGGGAACCTTAGTAAAAATTCAAACAAACATCTCTATGAGCATTTTTGTTTTTCCTAAGAATTTTATCGCAGCAAAGCAAAGAAAATGTTTCTTTTATGAGCATAACAAACCACAAAGGAACAATGCGAAATTCATCGCATCGCATTCACCGTAAGCGCTCTTAAATAAAAAACTTAAGAAATCTCCGACAGTCGATCTGCGACATTGCATATCGCAACATCACGTAAAGTGGCACACAATAACACAAATTTGCGATCTGCGATAAGCGTGAATTTCCTTGGCACGGTATTCAAGGAAAGCTGCCCATTAATTAGAATTAAGCGCGCGCCTTAAAAAAGGAAATTAATGATTGTACGAATGGCTGCTTTTTGTTTTTTGAAGAGTCAGTTCACTTTGAATGTCATAATTATGCACACATAAGATCTGAAGCTTTCATGTCAATCTTTATTTCCATTACTCTTTTCTTTTACGCAAACTATAAAACAGGAAAAAACATGGAGCAATTTTACAGGAAACATCTAAGGAAAAGGGGAAAGCGCCAATGCTCGGAGAACACAGAAGAGATCTCTTCAGAAATGGGTGCCGCATGCGATAGAACTACAAATTCCAGAGTATCACTCAACAGATGCTAATGACCAATAGGTCATCTGAAGCTCAGAATCAAAGGTGCACAAAAGCAGCATGATTACAAGAAGACCTGAAACTTACACACCAGAAAAGCCTACCACGAAGAACGGAGGCAATTTTCAATCCAGAGAATTGCTCAGAAAGTAAAGTCTTTTAACTCATCAAGTCATTCGCAAGGACAGAAACTGAAATAGCAAAAGTAGAACCAGTCTGAGGGAAATTTGAGTTATTACCAAGTATACACCCAGTCAGCGGGAGATTCTCTAAAATATCTTATAGTTTACCAGAAAGTGGTCCCAACTCTTTTTACTTCTGTTTTTTTAGCACGCACAAAAGGGGAAGGCAACCAACCGACTCTTCTCAGATGAATGCTGCACACTTACAGCACTAAGGAGCAAATACAAAAATAGTTTAGAGTCAGATTTAATTTTAGAAATATTTTTCTTTATCAGAAGGACGGTCATTTGAAAACCGGATCCTAAATTTATGTAATCAAGTTAATTAGCTAGCAGTATTTAAACCCTTCTCAGGAATTTAGAGAAGGGTCCAGAGATTTGTCAAAAACCAAACCTCGTCCTCAAAACCATGCACTTTTGCGCCCTCGGGAGGTGGTTTGAATGAATGGATGGATCAAGTTTATTAATGTTTGCATTTGATATCTGCTACTGATGTTGCACCTTACTCTTAGTAGATGTTAGAGATGAGAGATTAATTCATTGTTGCTGAAGCTTATTGTGTGTGAGTCAGTCCATTAAATGGTTACTTTTATCTCTTGACTACCTGTTATGCAAGTGATATAGTTTTATGTAACAATAAAGTATATCATGGCACTTTTTACGGACTGGAGTCATATTGTGTGTTGACATATGAAATAAACTTATATGCAATATGCTGTTCACAAATTGTTTGCCTAATCTTATGGCAAAGTGGTTTATCTTTAATTGATTTCTATTCTTATGATAGCTAAATGATCTTTATTACCAGTTATTGTTCGAAATATTTTTAGATCGCATAATAGAAGATATACACCCTGGGTTAGTGTAGATTAGATGTGTTGTTTCTCATTAGATTACAATAGCATAGAGTTAGTTTAAAGAATCTCAATTAGATTAGCTTTAAATTTCTCTTAGATCAACATAGTTCAACTCTACACACACACACACACCCAAGGTCAGGAAACTGGTCCCGTTATCCTCAGTCAGACCCGCTATACCAAACGGATAAGGAGCTGCCAACCAAGGTCCGGACCGGGTGGGTATCCCCCTTGTTGTCGACCAGATTTTCAGGGCTTCAACAAGTTGTCAGATTCAATTTCCAAAGGTTTTAATTACACTATAGAGTTGAGTTCTGAGAGAGTTGTGATTCACAATGTTAAGTATAGCAACTATGACACTTGAATGAAGACAAGCATAGTAGAGGTATCAGACTCTGTTATAAGCTTACCTGCATATTATAAGGGACTTGGTTGGCTTTTTTATAATTTTATAAGCAAGTTCCATGTCGTGGAAATGTAAAAAAAAAGTGATATTGCCACCATGTGGCTCTTGTCATATATGGCTTTGTACCTTTTCAAAAAATTCTCTAAGAGTTCACAATACTAAGATTCACTAGGACTTTACAAAGTTTTATTGTTTAGTGAAAGACTCACCAAGATTTTATAATTGAGTAAAATATTTGCCATGCCTGGTGAGAGATTCGCCAAAAAATTATTTATACACATTATATTATTGATAAAATCGCCTTCCATTTTTCCTATATACCATGGAGATTCGCCCATTTATTATACATATAAATTTAGGGGGGGTTCTTAAAATTTTCCCTAAATATCCCGCTCTATAAAATAAACTCCCCCCAACATAATTGAGAGACCCTCAACAAAATTTTTTCAAACAAAATATAATATGTCAACAATAAGTAAGTTATAAAAATTATAATGATATATTTACAATAATGCAAAACACATAAATATAAATAAGCAAACCTTTTTTTTTTGCAATGTCATTTACGATTTATTTACATATCTTTGTAGAATTTCCATCCGTGCTATGCATCGACAATTCAAAATGATATCTAATATTCTCATGTGACTTGGGAAGTTTTTTAAGTACATAAACAACTTCTGTATTCGACACCAGACATATGTATAGTACTTTCCCCAGTACCACATAACTTCCACCTTCATAAATCATACCAACATATAGAAATATCTATAGATCTTCTTCGCCTTCTATATCTTTCACATACCATGCAAACTTTGTACAACTCATTTCTGGTGATTTCATGCAATATGAAATCATCTTCTTTTCCTTTGAGGAGACACTTGCTGGATTTTTACCATGTCACACAGGTCAGCTTCATTCAGCAGTATTCATTAAGGGTCCACCTACAACTTTAGATGATATACATGTTGCCTTTGGTCTAGAAAGATTCCTAAAAACCTTCCTTGAAGCCATTTTCCTGCAAAAGAATATATCTAAAGGACAAACAAAACAAAATTTTAAAAATTACCATATTTTAAAATTTTAAACTTAAAAAATACAAAAAAAAAACTTTTATAATTTTTGCACCAGGTCCAGGTCCATATGTTCATAGGTGTGCATGTGGCACATCAGCCCCCTAGTAGGAAAGGGACTGACTCCCACCTTGGCAAGGCAGGGGTTGATTCCGAGAATTGGCTGCCTACTTGCTAGGGGGCCAATGAACCGCGGGTACAACCGCCCACGGCATTGTCGTCAAGCATGCCTATGGAACAGTGACCTCTTCACAAATTTTTATGCTGCAAGGATGCCCTGGTGGGTGTGCCTACAACACAACAGTCCCTTGGCAGGTAGGGGATCAATTCCGGGAATCGACCCCCTAACAGGTCATTGTGTTGCGGGAACATATGGCATAGTGACCTACCAGGGGGCTACTGTGAAGGCCAACGTGCCTGCGTCACCCACTGTGTGAGCATGTGCCACGATATAGTGGCCTGCTAGGGGTTTTCTACACCTACGCACGGGTGTGCCCGCGACACAACGACCTGTCAGGGGACCGCTACACCTACGGGCGGGTGCACTCGCATCACAGAAGCCTGCCAGGCCATTGTACGGGCAGGCGTTCCATTATGTCACTTGAATGCCTGCATGCATGTCGATCCCTTGGAAGGGCTTTATGTCGCATGCATGTCCGCGGGAGGGCATGCACATGGCATAATGCCCAAGTGGCAAGTTGTTGTGTTGCAGGCGTGACCACAACACAATGGCCTTCTAGGGGGTCACTATGTGGGTGAGTGTGTCTGTGATACCTACCCATGGCACAAAAAGCCCCTACCTATTAGGGGGGCACTGTGACAGGGTAGGTGCCCATGGCATAGTTGCCCCTTGCCTATGAGGGTGTCATTGTGCCATGGGTGGGTGCTCGACCGTGGCACAGTGCCCCCTTGCCTACTAGGGGGTCGTTGTGTCATGGGAGGGTGAGAGGGGGACCCACCCATGGCACAATGGCCCTTTGGAAGGCAAGGGGTTGATTCCATGAATTATCCCCCCTGCTTACCAAGGGGCCGTTGTGTTGTGGGCATGCTCGTATACGCATTTTCCCACACTCACCTGCATAGTAGCCCTTTGGTAAGTCGTTATTCCCTCCTGGCATGGTTTCATTATGTGGGAATCATGCCCACGACATCCACCCATTGCTGCCTGCCATAGGTGCCCGCCCACTGTACAATGGCCTGCCAGGCCCATGGCACAGTGGCCTCTTGGAAAGTAGGGGTCATTGTGTTGCGGGTGGATATAGCAGCATAGCAACCTACCAAGGTGTCGTTGTCACATGTACTCACCTACACAATGGCCCCTTAGTAGGTCATTATGCGATGTGCACACCCTAGCACAACAACCCCCTAATGTGGGGGAGGGCAAGCTTGGAACAAGTGCAAAAAAAATTAATTTCTTATTTAGAAAAAAACTATTTCTTTAAATAAATGTAAAATAAAATAAAATAAAATAGTTAACAGGTTTTCTTCTAGTATCTTGGAGGAACTTAGTAGCCCACCTAACATGTAACTACTAATAAATCTCTAAGGGTTTATGACTTGTACTTAGTGGGATTTGAACTTAGGTATTCCTTGCTTTAATAATTTCCTAAATTTTGAAATAATGAATTGAGTTGCCCCCAATAGAAGGGAAAATAACCTTGTGAATGTGAAAATACCCCGTCGAATGTCTTGTCGATGACAATGTAGCTCCTCCGCAAAATCTCTCCAACTTTTTTAATGAAACCACCAGAAGACTTGATCCAATGTAAGGAATAGTAACAAAGAAAGTTATATATAGTGGAGATCATGGGATTGCTTTATTGATTTTTGAATATGGGATTAAAATTAAATTAGAAAAAATTAATATATAGTTAATGTTAAGAATATGGGATACATTAGCTTTTGTTAAATGTGGGATAAAAATATAATATAAATAATAATTAACTTAATTATCTAGTAAATGTTAAATATTTTAATTTTGAAGGATTTTTTTAAAGCAAAATTTGTGTAGAAGATTTAAATGGAAAGTAGGGTCAAAATTTTCAAGACAAAATTTTAGTAGAATGTTTTCAAATAAATTCTAGAAGGAAATTTTGGAGGGAAAATTTTTGGTGAATTTTTTTTTTTTGGGGTTGGGTGGGGGGGGGGAACTTTGGAGGTAAATTTTCATTCTTTAAGCTATAAATTGTCATTAGGAGAGAGTGCATTTGTATCATTCAACATCTTGTGTTTCAAACTCATGGATTCTTCTGATAATGAAGTTTATTTTTTTGGAGCATCAACATCTTCATCGCATAACAATTCTATTCATATTAATGAATATAACAAGAATTCTTTCACTGTGAATAGGGAGTCAAATTTTCCACTTAGTCTTAATCCTAAGTACTATGAGAGTAGCATTAACAAAGGGCAGGATGAAGAATTTCCAAAAAATAGAGGATCACATTTTCCACTTAGTCCTAGTCCTAAAGACTATGAGAGAAGCAGTGATGAAAGACAGGATGAAAAATTTCCAGTAAATAGAAAGTCTCATTTTCTACTTAGTCCTAATCCTAAGGACTATGAGAGCAGCAATGATGAAGGGGAGGATGAATAATTTCTAGTAAATAGAGAGTCACATTTTCCACTTAGCCCTAATCCTAAGGATTGTGAGAGAAAAAGTGATGAAGGGCAGGATGAAGAATTTCTAGTAAATAGAGAGTCACATTTTCCACTTAGCCCCAATCCTAAGGACTATGACAATAGCAGTGACAAAGGGCATGATGAATAATAGTAACTAGAGAGTTAAATTTTCCACTTAGTCCTAATTCTATGGACTATCAAGGTAGCACTGATGAAGGATTGGATGCAAATGATGAAGAATATCCTCCAAGTCATTATTTCAAAAGCACAGATGAAGGTAGTGAATAATTTCCTATAAGTGAGGATGGTAATGAATATTTTCCAACAATGATGGTGATTAATTTCCTAACTATGTTCAAAATGATCACAATGAGGATAATATTCCTCCTAATGTTGATGAAAATATTTTTAGAGAGGATGATGAAGTCATGGAGATGTTGCTAGAAAATATTATATCTAGGAGTAGGAGTACACATTTTCGTATCGATCCAAAATATTTTAGTTATAATATGGACAAGATAAAATATTTCATGAGAATAAGTTAGATTTGTAATCTGATTTCAAGTGAATGTTGTCAAAAGTATTTCTTGAAACATATGGAATTCAAATTTGAATTAGAGAAAAGGAAGATATATTTGTCAATGAATAAAATCATTAAAAATCATATTTAGTGGGGTGCATGCAATATTGCGTTGTCATGGATACAAGACTTCTTTTCAAAACATGGAGAGTGTATGCAAAATAGAGACACAATACATATTCTAGATAATTTCTCAAGAGAAGAAATCTACAAATTATACAAATAATATGTAGAAGGTGTTGAAGGAGATGGTAATTTTATTACATATCAATATTTTATGAAGTTATGGAGGAGATTATTCAGCAATGTGTGTATTCCTAAGAAGACAAGGATGGGGGTTTGCAGTACATGTGCTTCTCTTAAATTACAAAGGGATAAATGTTAATGGGAAAAAAGAGGTATGCATTCATAACACTATTTTTTAAAATTGTATAGTTATTAACTATGAAAATGTATTTATTAATAGGTTTCTTTTATGTTATGTGCAGATTCCATTATCAAAGCACTTCAAGAGCATCATGATCAACAAACAAGTGAAAGGAAAAAGTTGTACAAAGATCAAAAGAAGTGTTATGACAATCCAAATAAATATTTGGGTTTGATAATTTATGGTATGGACCAGAAGAAAAAACTTCTACAACATTTTTTCCACACACCAAAAAATTTACAGGAGGAAAAATTTATTCGGTTTCACTTGGTTGGTTGTATGGTCATAAATGGGAAAATCTTGACAAGGGTTTACTTCACATCTCCAAATATTCATAATGATGCAAATATGACAATAACCATAATTCATGATATGCTTTCTCATTGATCTGGTAAACTTCCATAATTTTTGTATTTGGAATTGGATAGCACTTGTCGTGAAAACAAAAATCCAATTGTTTTTCGATGTCTAAACATGCTTGTTGAATTGAGAATTTTTCAAAAGGTAAAGGTTGGTTTCCTTCTCGTTTGGCACACTCATAAACGTATTGATTAGAAGTTTAGTCATTTTTCAGAGTAACATTGAGGAGGAAGGATGTTGGGAGCCTAACATCATCAATTGAATGTACTAAGAAATCATGCATCCTCGAGCCTATTTTTCATGTGTTAGAAGAAACTATTGACATGCGAAGGTTTATCCCGGATCGCATGGTGAGGAGAAATGCATTGAAATACTTAATGACATTAGCTTCCAACATCAATTTCATATCAAAAAAATTGATGGGAAAACAATTATATGGGACAAGAAGTATTCAACTACTGCAGAATGGGGGTCACCATCAGGTTGAGCATTTTTGAAGTTCATTCCAGATCATCCAATATTTGCATCAAAATATTGTTATTACAATGAGTTATTGAAATTCATAATGCATGCACGTAGAAGAGAGATATAAATTATTTTGAATGCCTGGAAAAAAATAAAAATAAACAACTAATATATATATATATATATATAATATATTATATATATTATATATATATATATATATATATTAGTATATATATGTATATATATGTATATATATGTATTATCATATGTAATATATGTATATTAATATTGTATATTATGTTAATTGTGTATGTGTATGTGTAATTGTATGTGTATGAGTACTTGATGTTCTAATTGCTTGTGGGAGTATTTTCAATAATTAAAGTGATATCATTTCAAGATCAACAAATGAAGATATACCTTTTGAAGACTCCATTTATTTGGCCACAAAATGTGTCAAATGAACATGAGGAGAGAAACATTTTTAAACAACAAAAATCTCAAGGTATTATCAAATCTTCACAAGTAGAGGAAAGAGAAATGTATATTGGTTCCAAAAGATCTCGTGCACAATGTGAATCCATGGAAAACATTTACAAGGGTTAGTACAATATGTTAAGGAGGGTTGCATGATCGCAATGTTAGCATATGGAGATCCACATGGCTATCCATTATGGGTTATCAATGTTATAAAGGATGTTTCAGGTCTTGAAGTACATTGGTATGCCATAAATACACACCCATTCAATGGTGTGTACAAGGTAGAGATGATAGTTGATAAAAATAATGGCAAAAATAGAAAAAGAAAGGGTACAAATATGAATCGTCACTGCATAGACCTATTAAAATTGGAGGATGTTGGCATACTTGTTTATGGCTTCAATTTAACAAAGGGAGGAACTCTTCACTTCAAGACGATAGATATTTTGAAGAGGTTTCTACCAGAAGAAACAGTGTTGAGATGGCAGTTTACTAAACTCAGTGATAGATCTAGAAGACTTTTGAAACTTAAAATTTTGGGCATGCATGTTGAATCAGATGGGGCACTAGTTAATGAAAGAGAAGAATATGGGTCATATTCATCTACATCCAGTCATTCATATGAAGATGTTTTAAATTACGATGGTGTTCCAGAACATATGAGTGACTTTGAATAATTGCCTAAGACATTTTATGTAAAAGATGTTTGCATGGTAACTTGAAATAAATATTTTAACTTCCATGTGATCTTACAGGAATTTATGATTCATTTCTTTGTTTGTTGGATTATATGTTTTGATTATGATGAATTCATTTGTTTATAATATCCACAATGCAACAATAACTTAGAGAAATAATTTGTGCTTCATTCAATCTACAAGTATTGATATTTTGATTAAAAGTAAAAAATTACTAGAAATTAATGTTGAATTTTTAAAGTATACAATGATATTGCTATGATATTATTTATTGTTATCATTTGATTAATACCATAGTTAAAAATAATGTTTCAATTTTAATGCCTCATTAAAAGGGGATACTTCATTTGGATGGTTGATTTTTATGCTTTTGTTGTAATGGGTTAAGTTGTCCTAGGATAAGATTTGAAAAAAGCTATACATTTAGCCTTTAAAATAAAAACTAATATTGAAATAATGACTCTTTCATTCAGGTGTTCATTTTTAAAGGCTTTTTTAGTCATATAATTTTTTCAAAATATCATGGTTTAAATATGTTGAAAACTTAAGGTTTTTTAATTCCATGGTTGAAAAATTGTCAAAAATTTAAGGTTTTTATGTGTTATGATCTTTTTTCTTTAATGCTGTGGCTAAAAACAATTAGAATTTTAGGATTTTTTAGAGTCGTGATATTTCATATTTAACAATACGGATGAAAATTGTTGGAATTTTAAGGATTTTTGGGTCCCATTAATTTACCTTTAATGCTATTGCTAAAAAATGTTGAAATTGTACCCCCAAAAAAAAATGTTATTCTAGCATAAACAAATTTTGTTTTCAGTGTGTTTCCTTCATTTTTTTTGCACAAAAAATTGGTTTTTACTTCCACTTTTAAAACATATTGAAAATTTACTCTTAAAAGAAACATCGTTTTGGACTACACAATTTTGTTTTTGGATTGTGTTTTCATGTTTTTTTGGGGTTTTTTAGCTAGAGTTATCTTTTTGAGTTTACAGTTCCTGTTTCAAAGTTTACATTGTTATAATAAGAAATGCACATAAACATTGTATATACCTCTGAGATATTACCATTCCTTCAAATATTTGATCCTTCTTTATATGTCAACGCGTTTTTCAATAAGTGTTTATCTTCAACACAGTTGCCTCAACTTCTCCTATGTTACGCTGACAACTTTTCCTTCACGCAAAGTTATACCAAAATTCAGATATCATTCCTTTCTTCAATAAATTCATTACACTTATTGGATATGATCAAAATTTTTGTGAGTTCAGCTTGTAGAGATCTAGTCCTAAACGATTTTCTTCGAAAGATACAACAACAACTCTTTTAAACTTCAAGTTTTCTTTACTGATGTCACTCTTACACAATTCCCATCACAAATCATATGCATGAACTCACCATAGTATTAATATAGGGCTTTAATTATGGTTCTTTTCATAGAAGGTTGCTTACAAAGTTTCTCATTCTCCACAAGAGATCATTGCAAGATGTGAAACTTCCATTCTCAGAATTTGAACTCCATCTAAATCAGATTGTGCCTTCAATGCCTTTGTCATACATTCCACTCCTCTATATATGTGAGATCAATTATTTATATACATAGTGTATGTGAGTCATCGGTCATGTCACAAGGTATATTTTTGATCTAGTGTCTATCTATAACCTTTTGATTTCCACACGGTCATAACAAAATCATGAACAAGTCAGAGTCATGTAAATTGTGCCACTGTAAAAAGATTCTGAGTGCAATCCATTTTAGAGAAATGTCACATATAGATCAAAATCTCTTCGGTGAACTCTTGCAACATAAATCCTCATAGGTTATGTATTATTCCTATCTGTCTTTAGTTTATGGCATAATATGAGCATAGAAATTCTTATTTCTTTGATAAAATTCATAGGTAGGTCGGCTTTATTCCATGATTTCTACAGATTCATACATTAGGAGTCATGATTTGTAATATATAGTAAGAAAAAAAAAAATTGTCACTATGTAGAGCTAGATCATAGTCTCACTGAGTAGAGTGAGACTATACACAAGTAGAGTGATCCATAATAGATCCGACCATAACCTTTTCTACTTTGCAAAAACAAAAATCTCTTTCCATGTCATAGAGTTAATGCCATTGTATGAAATCTTGAACAATGCAATACGATATATGAGATACCATGATGATGTTACTATGTAACAACTATTATCCATACCATGTAAGTTATACCATGCAATCCTTCATATTGTATGTAGTCAAGGGCGAGCTACAAGAACTAGAGTTATGTCTGCAATCTTTTGTTTGTATGAGCAATCATATGAACATAATTTGTTAATTCAAATTGATCTGAGCTATTTCTTGTTTTGGATCATAGCCACGATCATAAAGAAGAGAATCACTTGTTGATCCAAGCCATTACAATATATATGAATTGTTCATAGCATATATGTCATGTGAAGAGAACACAAGTAATGTTACAACCAACATGTGATGTTAAGAAATCCATTATGGAGTCATTAGATGCACATGGTTCCACAAATAAATATGTGTGATAGAGTGGGAACATACAAGCGTCTATAATTTAGATGTAATCTAGAGAAAAGTAAAAAATAATATATGAAGCGAGTCAAAATTTTAGCGAGCCTCTTCTTGATTGTAGCATGCCACATAACATATGCACAAACCATTGCTTATTAATTCGAGCCTTCAGATGAAGAGAGTATATCAAATTACAAA
Organism: Pinus taeda; assembly: GCA_000404065.3. Lineage (NCBI taxonomy): Eukaryota > Viridiplantae > Streptophyta > Pinopsida > Pinales > Pinaceae > Pinus > Pinus taeda. The sequence goes on from APFE031260745.1 coordinate 14,962, forward strand.
GTGAGATTCATAAATTCCCTATGTGATATATGTGAGCCATAGCATTGAAAATCGAACCATAAACTAAGTGATGCCTTCAAAAATGAATCTCATTATAGACTATACCAGTTACCATGGCCATGTAAGAGCAAGAGCCTCATAGTTTATTGAACCATAAAGATGTGTGAGATCCATGTACAGAGAGATAACAGGCTACCATAGTCACCATAGGGATATAGTGATATACCACAGAGATGTGATCCTCAACCTCATTTTTCTAGACCTAGATTTGATACCATGTTGGAAAATCGGGAGGCTTTATGGTTAGATTAGATTTTCCTTTATTTGATAACTACTTGTGGAATTTGTTGGATATTTATTCATTTAATTATGTTTTTCTTCATCAGGAAATTATCAAAACATAAATATGAAGATCACAAGAAGCGAATAACACAAGATATAGGATCCAATCTAGGGAAAAACCCTCCAAGGGGAAAAACCAAAAAACTTTATTCTTATAGAATCAGATCAAAATGAGATATAAAAGACCCATAGCCAACCCTCTATATGCCAAGTCAAACCTTCATTTCTATACAACAATTCCACCATAAAGAGACTAGAAATCTATCTTCAACAAGGGTTGTAATAATGTATAACTTACATGCACTTCACTTCAAGAGAAAACCCTTCTATTGATGGCATTGTAATCTCTCAACCAAGGGGATCTCCCTGATAAAAAGTCACAACTAGACCTCACACCATTTGGTGTAGGAGTCCCATCTGATATAAAGGCTCAATTCCCATATACTCAAATATTTTCCTTGGCTGTAGTTGTCACCACATGAGAGTATTACATTGGTATCTTCAAACAGCAAGGTAACTGTGCTTGGTGAGTGTGTAATGTAACTATGTCAAGATTCTCTTACTACAAAGGGGGGAGAAAAGTGAGCTCCTGAGTGAGAGGTAATAAAACCACCTAGGAAGAGACACATGCGAACCAGGAATGGTATGTCCATCATCAAATGGAATAGTCCATAACAGAGGCAGCAGTCATTAAAACCAAAGTACAAGGGGAGACCCATCCACCATCCAGTGGAGTAGTCCATAATGGATGTGATGGTTTTTATAACTAGTAAGCGAGGAAGGTCTGTCTAGTATTCTGCAGAGTAGTCCACAAGGATGAGATAGTAGTGATAACCAATATAGCACATTCCCAATAAGATAAGTACTAAAAAAACCAAAATAGTTCAACTATCTTAGTACATGTGAAACAAACATGAAAACAAATGCCAAAGGAATAGTCTTACAATCATCTAGAATACATGAATGAAAATGGGTTGGCTTGAATAGGCTTCTGTATCAAGAAAAAATTCCAAGACACTATGTGCATCATACATCACTAGCTAAGTGGGACATTGGAGCCACTCCTTGCTCCTCAAAGAACTAACTGAAAACTCTATATGCTTCAATATGGGAGGAGCCAAGGTGAAAATTCGCTTACTCCTACAATGGGAGGGGTATATATGGCCAAGGGTGATGCTTGACCCTTGTGACTCTTAGAATACCCTCATGATCATTCAACTTCCTATGACTTTTCAACTAACATGATTCTTCATCTTCATTGTGTGTCCATTGGAATTTCACTTTACATTACATTTTGTTACAACATATATGCCCCATGGTAGTGATGTGGCCTTCACAACTCATGACACAACTTGACATGACACTACTGACATGGACTAGCTAGTTCTAGTGGCAATGTAAAGCTGTTGTTGTTGCTGAGTGATGGATGTGTTCTTGGATGTGCTTTGTCTTCACCTCTGAATGGCGTGATGTTACAGGGTCTTTAATTGTCTTGGTCTTGTAATATGGTTACATTCACGTGTTCCTTTAACTTGAGATTCTTTCGTCCATCCAACTGCAAGTAAGTCCTCTAGCATGTTCACTCTTTCTTGATCCTATTTTTCATCTTGCCATGATCTATCAATGTACCTGTTCCTAAAATTCACGCATGATAGGATGACATTAAATCCAAAACATTCTAGTCCAAGATGATGCATTATTTGAACCATTCCGAGGAATTTTTCGAATTGTAGATTTTGAAGAAACAAGTCTAGGAATTGTTAAGGAACACGTGAGAGATGGCATGTGATGCTAGGGTCTTTTAGCTTTTTGAAGCCGAGTTGGTCATTTCCACACGGGTCGATCTCGACACTACAACCCTTGACAACCTTTCCTATGGCCAAAGTCTGGTCCTGTTCATCTTGGCAGATGGGATAGGCTCACTCTTCCAAGCCTCTCCTCGAAAGTGATTGAACGACCTCACTGAATCCCCAAAAGAGACCAAGAGTGGAAGGGGCCCTGATTTATCAATCGACCTTCTGCATTTGGTCAGCTCTATTCCAAAAGAATTTTTACAAAGAAACCACAAGTTATTACTCGATGGCATTTGAGTTTGGGTATTCTCAATGAAATCGGCGAGACAGACACAAAAACATGGAGATCAAATAACTGCTAGAGTTTCTGAGAATGTTGTTATCATCGACGCTGCTATTCAGCCCACTGATCTGGGCATCAATGGATTACACAGAATACTAGAAGATGTGCAAGATGATTCAATAAAGCAAACAATCGTTTGGCTACATCATGAACCAAAGTATGAACCCCCAGAGGCAGTTTGACCTCCACAATGCCGCAGACGACGTCTCCTTACCTGAAATGAGGCTTTACTTATAGATCAGGACATGGGATCTTTCATATGGGCAGCCAGATGGTAGATCGACCCCCGCACTAGCCAGATCCAGTAGTCTGGAATATTTTTTTCTCTGTCTTCTACCGACACGTAGATTCTAAGAGTGTATGTTGCATCTGCCTGGGCACTATTCACTCAGACCTATCACCTAACCGAGAACAAGATCTATCTGATGATAAGATCTGCATAGACTCAGCACTGGGATGGGTAGTGCCACACCCAGGAGGCCTCCTAGAACCTGCAGGAGGGTATCAAACAAAGCGGATCACCAGGAATACTAGCCCAGATTTACCGAAGCAAGAACTAGACAGAGCATTGATATGCACATATCCATAAGATAGCCCAGATATGGTGAAGAAAGAACCAAATAGAGCACCAATATGCTTAGATCCATCAAGTCTGTGTGCATTGGAAACATATCGATCCCTTTCTCATATAGACCCACACTCTACTGAGGCGGGCCTGATTCAATTTTTCATTAAAACGCTAGAAGGCAGGCATATTTGTTGGAGGATCTAGAAGGGGAGGAGGATCCAATATTTAAGGTATAAAATCCAGACCCACCTCAGTATACCAACATGCAGGCAAAATTTTATCTACTAAGGACTCAATTTACAGGATAACCACACACTTAATTATTATGGCATTGCCACAAACTCGACCATCATAATCAACCTTTGTCTACGGGGTGGATGCTCTAGAACCAACTCAAAGAGCATATGCTCTTTTAAAAATGCAACCAAAGGTAAGGAAGAAGCACAAACCAAACCAGTAACAATGCCTGAAATACCAGGGTCCTACATCGTGGAACAAAAATATAAAAGCCCTACTCTCACCATCGTAATGCCTGAGGTAAATGATTTGTACTCAGATCTCTATTCCAAAGCAGTTATATGCATATTTAATGGTTTTTGGCCTGAATATCATGTTTTGCACCAATGGATATTTGTTGCATGGTCACCAAATTGTGAAATATACTTATGCCCTAAGGGGTTCTTTATAGTCAAATTAAGAACAACACAAGGAAGGGAACATATCCTCAATAAGGGACCATGGTTATGGGGTAATGTAGGACTCTTCATGACCCCTTGGTTCCCAGAATTCGATGCCAACACAATGGTGGTATCAAAAATGCCAATTTGGTTTAGATTGCAAAACCTTCCATTTCACTTCTGGCATCATAATGTTTTAATAGCTATAGGGAACTCCCTGGGGAAGTTCCTAAAGATTGATAGAGATAGACTTACAAGGGGAATATTTACTTTTTCCAGGATAGGCGTTGAAGTAGATCTTAGCTAGGGACTACTAGACAACATTACATTGAATTTTAATTATAGACAGTGGACTCAACCTTTAGATTATGAAAATACAGCTTTCCGATGCCATGGATGTCTACAAACAGGTCACCTCCATAGTGCCTGTCCATAAGGGAAAAAACCCCAAATTGAACAAGAAGCAACAAAAAAAGCCAAAAGGATGGAAATAATAGACCCCTTGGATGAAGAAGTAGAAAAATCAGAAACAACATAATACAAAGTAGAATGGATGTTCAAAAGGTCTAGAATAGCACACCAAAGGAGGAGAAAGATCCCAACAACCCTTTGAAGCAACAAGAGTCCCAACTAACAGGAATGGAAGTAAGTGGAAACAAGAAAATTCATGGATCAGAAGGATCTGATTTTGACAAAACTCTCCCATAAATACAAATGAAAATCAGTTGTCCATTATAACATCCACACCCAATGTTGCAGGTTGGTGAAAAGTGGAAAAAAAAGAAAGGGAGAAAAGAATAGGTTAGTTGTATTTATTTATTTTTTTTATTTTTTTGTGAAAACAGGAACAAACCATATGCACATGCTTTTTAGCATCTACAACATGTAATTTTGTCTTATGAATAAAATTACAATTTTTCCAAGGGGGAAAAAAGATGATGCATTGTTCTCCATGGACCGGGCCTGAGACATATGGCAGGCTGGGAAGAGGGCCCAGTAACTGTGCATTGTGCAGTTCCAGGTGACATGGAGGGAGATTGGACACTGAGACTGTACAATGCACAACTCCGGCTTGGTTGAGGAACTTTGAGGCATAGTATTCACTGCTAAGAAAACTACGCAATAGCCATCAGGAGACATGATTGTGCAGTTGAGGTCACCAGTGGCAGCTACAAGGTGGGACTTTGGGAGGCACCTCTATTCAGTATTATGAGGGAAGATAAGACCAGGCAACAGAGGAACTGGAGAGGAGAGTTCTGTGCAGTTTTTGGGAGAAGTGAATCTCGGTTGTAGGAGATCACCGGGAGGACATATCTGCACAGTTTTGGGAGGAAAATTAGGCTCACGTCTCATTGTATTGCAAGGCTCCATCATTCAAGGAGGAGGCTTGATGATTGATCTTGTGAAGTGCGTAGTTCAAGTCAGGCTTTGAGGTAGCTTCTGTGCAATTCTAGGAAGGAAGACAAACTACTCACCTTTAGGATTGTGCAGTGCAACATTCTTGGGGGGGGCAACCTCAAACATTGAGTAGTTCAAGGTATAAGAGCATCATCCATGGGGGATAAGACTACATAATGAAACTCATTCTGGGTCCAATGAAGTGGAGTTGTTCAGTCAAAAGGATTTTTAGGAAAATGGCTAAGTGTGGGAGGAAATTGAACTCGTGAGGACTCGACATCACGATCACACACTTAGAATACTTTGACAACATGAAAACATATACCACTGGGACAATAAGAAAAACCAATATCCTCTATGAGACTATCTATAGTTAAAAGAAATAAGTGTCACACTTGGGATAGACCTTTGGATGACTGTGAAGACACTTGTGCGACAATGCTTACAACTTTGTGTATGAGTGAGATAGTTGTTTACATGGCTAGGACAACTTGTACATACAAAGACCAACTTTCAATGTCACTATAACGGTTTGCAAACATGACATAACAACCAAACATGTCAAAATATGACACTTGATCCAGCAAGTGAATGGGAGAAAGATATGTAGATGAAAAACATGGAATGACTTTCAATGCTTGTAACCATGCATGTCATTGAAGATAGAAATATATGAAAATGATAAGAAGTCCTTCAAGCTACAGTAAGAGGTGTATTTCAAAAGATGTGCTTTGTTTTCCATACCTATCCTCCAAAGGGTTAAGCATAAGATGGAGTCTTCATGCAATCCTGATATTCCATCATACCTTGGGTTCCTCAGTTTTCTTATATTTCTCCTCAACTCCTTGAGAGTCATCTAGCATGTCATCCTTCTTCGTGACCCCTAAGAGACACAATTGCGTAGTTTTAGTAGGAATTGGTTGTTGCGGGATGAGGCCCTAGGAGGACACACCTGCGCAGTTTCAGGAAGCAAGACAGATTGGGTAACTGAGGGACAAAAATACATAGTTTTAGGATGCAAGGCACTACTGTGGGATGAGGCCATGGGAGGACACATCTGTGCAGTTTCAGGATGCAAGGTAAACTTGGCAGCCGAGGGACAAAACTACGCAGTTTTAAGAGACAATGGGTTCTGTTTGAGGGAAGGACAATGGAGGAAACCACTCCAGAGTTTTGGATGCTAAGGGAGGCTGGGCTTTATGTGCATTGGGTAGTTCTAGCAGGTAAGGGAAAAGCTTGAGGATTGCAGATGTGAAGTGTGTTGTTCAGGAAAGCTGGATGAGGCCAGGTTGTTGGGGAAACTCTAGAATTTGGTTAAGTGTGGGATCAGTGGAACTGGTGTGAACAGTGATATAATTTGACTACGATCACACAATTGAACACTTATTGATACAACATAGACCATCCAAAACATGTCAAAACATACTTCACTTAATGCAACAACCTTTATGACACTTTACGATAAGTGCGGCTCCGATGATAGACTTTAAGAGGATAAAGGTGACACTTGTGCAAGAGTGTGTGAGATAAGTGTGAAACATGCATATGTGATGAGAACAACCCATTATCACAAATATTTCAACTTGAAGCAAAAAAACTTCACTTTGCATGACAATCGATAATACCCATGCCCAAAGATGACACATATTATATAAAGATAAAAGTGTGAAAAACTCTTAAGATTGAAGAGGGGAGCTTGAGATCATCACCTTACCCATAAGTGACTAAGGAATGAATGATCATGAGATCGATAGTAGGCTTTGAAATTTAATTATAGGCCAAAATTTTAGAGGGTGTTGTAGTGCTACAACACGGCGACACACTGGTTGAATACCAACTTCTCTGTCTTGGTTCATTTTAGTGCAACACCTTGGTCCTTTAGGGAGTATTGATTCATCATGTAGATTACTTTGACTTCCCCACTTACCCCATGGTCAGACATGGTCCCCTTTGTACCTTCTCAATTGAAAATAACATAAGATTCATCCAGATCATAGTGTTTTGAATTCGGAAGGGTAGTTTAGCTCGCGAGCTTAATATTTTCAGAGTATGGTTTTTCATCTATGGTGTTGATCCACTGCCAGCAGGCCTAGACAGTACTCCATCAAAGTTAGGTTTGGACACAGGCATTGCTCCATTGCCATCGAGCTTGGACAGTACCCCACTGGAGTTGTCTGCTTCAACTCTCTACATAGGAAGCCTTTCTCTTCTTTCACCTTTGTTATTTTTTAAAGATAACTATCCATAGGAACTTATTTATTTTTGGGGCCAAAGAGGGATCTTGACTTATTGAGAGTAGGAGAGGTTGTTCCTTCAGAGAAGCATATAATGACCTTTGATTTAGGTTTTCTCATTTAGATTTTTCCTCTTCTCCATTTCTACTATTTGGATAAGCTTGAAAACACCAAAGTAGAAAATTGAGTATAAGCATGAGGTTCCTAGACTAGACACAGTTCATGGTTGGACAAAAACTCTCCTTACAGATGGATCATATTTTCCGTCAAGAATTCATCAGCCAAAAGTTACAACCAAACACAAAGAAGACAAACACAAGACTAGCCAAGGGTTGCAGCGTCACAAGACTCTTTGAACTTCAGCCACATACACATTCAAAAGCCATGATGTAGTAAGGCATAACACTTATTCGTGTAATGGAAATGAAAGGAAAAATCAACAAGGAAGAAAACAAAGCAAAAAGAAAGAAGACATAGAACTAGGAAACAAAATCAAAAGTCAAGAGAAAAAATGACCAAAGCAAACAAGATGTAAAACCAGAATAAAAAAAATAGGATGCACTACAAGTGCAAGATGAGTTCAAGGAAAGGAAAACTAAGATGCAACTAATCCTCCTCCTATCTTAATAGCTAGATGGTCAGGGTTATGTGTAATGAAATTTCTAGTGAAGCCACCATGATTGTTCCTGACCTACATCCACAAAGATATGAATGATTAAAACAAATAAAATATTATGTGCAAAAAAAAAATACAAAATCTTGAAAAAATTGCACACGAGAATGAACGTATTTCCTGTGGGCAGAGGGATGTGTCACAACCACTGATTTTACCCAATCCACATGCTTACCTCTTTGATCGATACCACTTTTCAACAAACTTGGGAAGCCTCTTGCGAGTGTGTCCTCATCTGCGCCGAGCTTCGTAGCAAGCGTGAGGAAGGATTGAAACTTGTTGCCTGAAACAGAGCTTGCTAAGTAATATTGTTCCATCCATTCAGTGATTAGGTCAGAAAATTCATGATGGCCATCTTGAAAACCTCATGATCTATGAAAAGATGAATTTTTAATTCGAGAAGTAGGATCACGATGGGAATATTCTGAAGAAAAGTAGATATAATCATCCTTGGTGGTTATGCCAATACAGTAAGGACCTGCCATAACCATCGGCGAAGGCTGAAGTGCCTCACCTGCTTAACGAAAATACGAAGAGAGAGATGTTAAGCCATGAATATCAGAGAGTTCAAAGCAACTCTCATTGGATGCGCTAATGGGAAAATGATAAGCCAAATGACATCCACCCAAGATAGAAAAATGATTAGATGAGCTAGTTAAGACGTTAGATTCCCAGTTTGCAATGAACAAATAAAAACCCATTTGAACAATCTTGTGAATGCTTTGAAAAATCAAACCAAGTTCATTGTGATCTAGATATGACGAACCACCTTCCTACAAATGGTGACCAATTGCGCAAGCATCATAGTCATCACAAGAATTTAAAAAGGATGTTAGCACCATGAATTCATGTAACCAACTGAGGCATGGTGAATGGAGAGGAGCTTGATTCATGTGACAACTTGTGCATTCATCATCACCGAGGTATATTTCAGGTGTGATGAGAGGAAAAATTTGCAGTACAAGTTTCGCAAGAAGATCGAGGAGTAGACCATGAAAGGGGAAATTCAATAAGTATGATTAAGGGAAAAGATGGTCATTGAGATGACTAACTTCACAATTCCATGACTTTGAGAGAGATGACATTCCCAACCTGAGTTTGACATGAGAGATTTGCATGAAGATAGATGCATCGTAATAGATTCGTGAATTCAGTCACAAGTGAAATTTTGAAAAATTGAAAGATCACACTCGAAATACAAATTTTTTTACACTGGAATCCACATCGACTGAAACCATATAGATAGATGGATTATGCGTGAGAAACCGTATCTAATTTAGTTCGGGGGGCTTACCAAAGTCATGAAGTCTTGACATAACCATCAATAGATGTTGAAGTGCCTCGATTCCCTGACACATCCCGAATTTTCCAGAATTGTAGAATCACATTTTGAATATTGAATGAGGTCATGCATGGCTTGAGGGTGGCTGTTGTTTCTAATTTCAAAACTCATCTCTCGATGGCAACCATCTCTGTCATAGGTTTCACCATATTTTTCAGCTTCAATAATAATCATATTTCTCAATTGAAAAGGCTCTTCTGATGGTACATCCAAAGATAAATGAATTGGTAAGTTTGCATGAGCAAGTTTATTTGACGAATTGTCTTCATGCAAAATAAGATATGATGAGGATAGGGAAGAGTCTTATGCGATTAGACTGTTTTCACTTTTATCATGTATCGCCTCACCATATTATGTCAATGAAGGAGATAAATCATCAGATGGAGAAACAAAGGAGCATGGAGTATCTTCGCTGCATGTATATGTGTTGCGAATGGTAGGACACAAGGGAAAGTGAGGTGAAGAGGATGTTTTGATATGGACGTCTTTTTTTACCAGAGCACATTCTAGATATGAAATAGAATCTTCATGAGAAATCGGAAGATCACATGATGCACTTGGGAATTTGTCAAATAATATAGACATGGAGTTATCATCATTGGGACGACTACCTCCCGAGGATGGGGGTTGAGTGAAAGAATTGATTGTACAGGATGTTCCATAGAGATTAGTAGATTAAGAATCATTCAAGAATGGAAGCTCATTGTTTTGACATGGAAAATTTTGAAACAATTAGAGGGAAGATTGATGGTGTGCTCACCTTCCTGTTCCTCTACCTATGTAATGTGACGGCCTTGCACCTGATCACAATTTGAGCCAGCAACTTGAGAATCAAGAGAATGTGAACAAATAGTTGGTGAAGCAGATTGATCAAGCGAGTCATGGTATGAAGAGTCATGGCTTGTAGATGATAGAGGATGGCAGAGATGCAGATCAGATTCAAGACTAGAGTTATGAATGGTGACATCCTCTTGCAGCATGGAGGAGTGAGTCTTTGTTGTATGCTTCTTGAGCCACTCTGGAATTTCCTCCATTGAAATAGGAGATAGATGAGAAGATGGGCTAGGGACTTGATGCACATATTTATCAGCTTCATGATCACCACAAGGGGGCACCCACATTAGTACCAGAAAAGGAGGAAGACAAGGAACAAACAAGGTAGTGGGTTCCTCCTCTATAATCTGAGGTGCCTCATGATCTACAAGAGTTAGGGAAGAAGGGAAATTAGGATGTTCACCGTATTGGGAGATGTGAACCGAGCATCTAAAATCTTGTCTTAAGAAGTCCAAGTTCAAAATTTTGTTAGGAATTTCACAACAGAGGTGAACATACCAATCAAAAAAGTCCTCAACTAATTCATCAGGATCCATTCTTAAAGGGAAACAAATTTCACAGATATCATGGTGGCTATACTTATTGAAATATTTAACCATCATCTCAGAAGGTTGACTAAATGAACCGATATAAGAAATGGGTAATGTATGATGCCAGTGTTTAGAATGATCTTTGAATGTGAGCATGAGTAATATAGCCCATACATATTCAGACTTTATTTTTTATGATGGAAAAGAGTCATAACTTGAAGCAGATATACCCAAAAAAAGGTTCACCCTCACCATTGAACTTCGAATCAGACAGGTCATGAATACTTCTGCAGGGATGGTACAACTAGGCTTTTTAGAAAAACATCCTGGGATTATGATTTCAAGAAGAGCCATTTTAAATAAGAGATTCAAACCAGACTCTATGGGCACAAACTATTGTTTGGCACTCCTTCTAGCATCATTTTGTTAACAGCGCTGGAAATCCATCAACCAAGGGGATCTCCCTGATATGAAGTCCCAACTAGACCTCACACCATTTGGTGTAGGAGTCCCATCCAGTATAAAGGCTCAGTTGCCATATACGCAAATATATTCTTTAGCTCTAGCTATTAGCATATGAGAGTGTTATGTCGGTATCTTCAAACAACTAGGTAAGTGTTCCTTGTGAGTGCATAACACAAATGTGTCAAGGTTCTCTTACTGCAAAGGGGGAAGAAAAGCTAACCTCTAAGTGAGAGGTAATAGTACCACCAAGGAAGAGACACATGTGTTGGAAATAATATTGAGAGGGGGGGGGGTGAATCAGTATTATCAAGTCAAATATTCCTTTTTCAAAAACAAATTGTATACGCTACTTCAGTTAGTTAAACCTGCGTATATACGCAATTATATAGAAGGAAACCCGCGTATACAAAGCAAAATTTTAATTTACTTTATCTTTCTGATGATGATTGTTGATCTGTGATGCAGAATCAAATAACCAGTAACCAGAAACAATAAAATAGAGCAGAAAGACAATCACACACAAGAACACAAGATATAAGGTGGAAACCCAATGTGGGTGAAAACCACCTGCTGCAATTCGTCTCTATCTTTCTTTAATTAGAAACTTCTTTTACAATGTACTGGCGCAGTCCTTTACCAGTACGCAGGCTGCAACCTGCAGAGAGCTACAACTCTCTCTCATTCTCCAGCTTCTCCTGGAAGGAAGCTACAACCCCCTTTAGTTCTTGTACTAGCCAAGATACTAGTACGTAAGTGTTGGCCTACCGAAGGCTACAACCTTCTCTTTCTTCCAGGGACCACATTTCATAAATTTTCAGAATCAATCATCAAGAATTTCTCCATCAACCAATCTCCTTTTCACCAATTAGATCTGAATCAAGTAGATACTTCTCTGACAGCCGTACCCAAAACACAGTACCAGAAACGACACACCAGAAAACAGAACCCAGAACACAATAGAAATAAACAGAGGCAGCTAGATCACAGCTTAGAGTAAATACGCTATTTCAACAGCCTGAAACTAGCATGCATACACTTCTGCGTATGGAACAACCTGCGTATACACGTCTTCACTTTACTGAACTTGCGTGTATATGCACCTTCGCTTCACTGAACCTACGTACAGATCTATAACGGATAATTCACTCTTTCAGATATTCAATCACTAATTAACACAGATTATCAGACTTATAGATCAAGCAAGCGCCACATCTAGTAGATCAAAATCATACAAAGATACTATCATTCAAGCTTAAATATTATGACCCATGAAAAGAACTTATCCCTTCTGCGCTAAGGTTCTTCCTTCATTCAGATCCAGATCTGCATCATAACCCAATTACCAATATACCAACTCTATCCCTTTATCGGATATTCAATAATAATTCAGATGATCATTTGCCACAAGATCTCCTTCCTCTTTTATAGTTTTAGGCCTTCCACAATACCATGGTCCAAAACCATAACATTTCAATACCATGAACCCAAAAACTAGGGATCAACACATCTGACGAGACGCCATGGTCAAAAACAATAAGTTCAAATCCCAAGAACTAACCACCATGGACCAAAAGTAATTTCCCCAACATATACGCGCTTTTGTAACGTATAACCACGTGTATACGCGTCTTCGTCTAGATGAACCTGTGTATATGACTTTTTCTTCTTTCTGGGCGCCTGAACTGAGATCTGTCACCAAGTTGAGTTGCCATCAAGGACAACACCTGTGCCATAGCTCCAAACCTATGCCATAATGCCAACAATCTCCCCCTTTGGACTTGATGGCAACACCAAGATCCTCAAGATCACTCTCCCCCTTTGTCATCAAGGGCAAAGGGTTGTGCTCCCCCTGAGTACATGCTGAAATCTTTGTCCTGCTGTGGTGACCATGCTCCCCCTGACTATAGGAAAAATCTGCAAAAGGATGTTCTTCAAGAAGAACCAAGACTTATGCATCATAAAAGACCTTCCTATCACCAAAAGACTCACTACATACATCCATCACCCAACCAAGTGGGGATCATCCACCCAACCAAGTGGGAATACATCAGAAATTTACATATGATGACCAAATACATTACATCTTCATCCCAGGCATAGTGGGGAAACCAATATAGGTCGTTACATGACCTTTGACATCATATAAGAAAAAGATACATTACATAGAGACGAATTATTTAAGACAAGACTTATGAAAGTCACCAACAATTGATAGGAGCAACAACTGTCAATCACCATTCAGATCAGCAACCAAGATTTCCTTCTGTTCTCCCTCTGCCTTTGTTCTACCTGAAACCAACAACAGCTTAGAACCAAAAACTTCTAAGTAATGCCACAATAAATTAATAGATGATTATCTGCTCCCCCTGAACCTGTGCCAGATGGTCTCTGTCAGACTCGTATCAGACAATTTTCAAATAGACTTTGTTACTTCTGATATCCATCAATCCTCCATATACGCAACTTTCTCTGCACCAACCAGCGTATGTACGCATATTCTCCTTATGCAACACGCGTACACCCATTTTTCTCTGAAACTGACAAGATTTAACAGCAAGATGATACATCAACTACTCCCAGCTTCTGTCTGAGATATTCAAAAGTTTCCCTGGGCAGTGGTTTGGTGAGAATATCAGCAACTTATTCCTTAGAAGGAACATACTCCAATTTGACCTTTTGTTCCAACACTTGTTCCCAGAGAAAGTGATACTTGATCAGTATGTGCTTGGTATTTGAATGCATGACTGGGTTTTTTGAGATGCTGATTGCACTTGTATTATCACATAGGATGGAAATAGGTGGTGTACAAGTGATTTGAAAATCCTGCAAGGTCTGCGTCATCCAAAGGAGTTGAGTGCAGCAAGATACAACAGCCACATATTCTGCTTCAGCTGTAGATAAAGCAATCGAACTTTTTTTCTTGCTAAACCAAGATACTAATCTGGAACCCATAAAGAATGCACCACCACTTGTGCTCTTCCTGTCATCCACACTTCTGGCCCACTCTGCATATGTATAAGCATGAAGTGTGAGATCTGTATCCTAGGATACCATAAGCCATAGTTTTGAGTTCCTTGAAGGTACTTAAAGATTCTCTTCACTGCCTGAAGATGAGTTTCCTTTGGATTAGCCTAAAATCTTCCAACTATTCCCACTGCATGCATGATGTTTGGTCGGGTACCTATCAAATAAAGAAGACTTCCAATCATAGATCTATAGGTTGGCTGATGAACTGCTGCTGATTCATCATTTGCACTAAGACTGCATCCTGTAACCATGGGGGTACATACTGGTTTTTCATCTTTCATGCCATACTTCTTCAGAATCTGCTTGAGGTACATGGTTTGAGACAAGAAGATACCGCCTCCATTTTGTTGGATTTGCAATCCAAGGAAGTATGTTAGTTCTCCAAGAAAAGACATCTCGAATTCTTTCTGCATCACCAAGGAAAATCTTTGACTCATAGCTTCTTCATTGCTGCCAAAGATAATGTCATCTACATACACAACAAGTATTAGCAATTTATTATTTTCTATTTTGATATAAAGATTGCTATTAGCTGATCCTTTTGAAAAGCCTTGTTGATGAAGATATTTGTCCAAACGATATTACCAAGCCCTTGGAGCCTGTTTAAGACCATAAAGAGCCTTTTTTAGTCTGCATACAAGATTTGGATCATTCGGAAGGATGAAACCATCTGGTTGCTCAATGTACACTTCTTCTTCTAAGTCCCCATTCAGAAAGGCTGATTTCACGTCCATTTGAAAAACTTTGAACTTCTGAAAGCTTGAGAGAGCTAGGAACATTCAGATGGCTTCAACTCTAGCAACAGGAGAAAAAGTTTCTTCAAAACCTATTCCTTCTTGTTGAGCATACCCTTTGCAAACAAGTCTGGTCTTGTTTCTAATAACTTCCCCATTTTCATTCAATTTGTTCTTAAAGATCCATTTTGTTCCTATGAAATTCTTATCTTTTGGTCTAGGAACCAACTCCCAAGTGTTGTTCTTTTTCAATTTTTTCAAGTTCTTCATCCATTGCCTTGACCCAGAATTCATCTTTGTAAGCTTCTCTTACATTTTGTGGTTTAGTGGAGGAGAGTAATGCCAAATAGCTTGAAGCTTCTGCAATTGTTCTTCTTGTTTGTATGCCAGCCTCCTTTTGCCCCAAAATTTGTG
>APFE031260748.1:0-14364 GCA_000404065.3 Pinus taeda
AGCAACCTCTGCAGGCTCAAAGCTTAGCCTCCTTCTGGATTCGTCCCGCCTCAAGCCTCTAGTAGATCTCCTTCCAATACTCACTCCAAGATGTCATAACTAAGGGATGAACATCAAATCACAAGGAAACAAGGGTTTCCTGTACAAATGGGGGAAGTGCAGAAGGCACAACGGTCTTGAGACCTGATCAAGGGAAAATATCAGTATAATAACCTTTCTCTCTCTTCTCTCCTCCTTTAGGCCTTCCCTTTGGTGTCTTTTTATACCAATTCCAAAGTAGTTTTTTAGTTAGGAATTGGTTGGGAACAGTTGAGGCCACGGGCACTAACAGGTGATCAGAAGGTAAACCTCGTGATCTCCGCTCGAAAATAAGGAGTTTTATATTTTTTTAAGTGTTTTAATACATATACGCGGGTTGGGTATATATGAACCCACTATACACGCGTTTAACTCAGTGCAATGTCGGCTACAGGGAATAAAACAATGTTTTTTAGATTTTGGACCAGGTCTGGAAGGAGGGGTTGCCCTAGGCCATGGGTGCAGCATCACAAACCATAATAGTGAGATTTGGAGCTATAACATTTACCATTACCTATTATGACATTCTTTCACAAATCCTATGGAGGAAAAGATGATTTTTCAAGGATTAATGAAATTATTGAATTGAATGAAGACAAGGATTAAATTCAGTACAAGTTAAGGAAATACAAAAATAGGATGAAAGAATTATTTGAAAGAAAGGCCAGAGAAATAAATTTCAAGATAGGTGACCTAGTTCTTAGATGGGATACAAGGATAGAAGATAAAAGCAAGCATTAAAAATAGGACAAGCTCCCATTTGGTCCATTTAGCAATGCAAATTTCAAAGGGAACAATACATTCATCCTACAAAATTTGAAAGGAAAGTATTCCTCATTGCGAGTCAATGGTAAATACTTGAAACATTATAGTCAGTATTAATTTTTTACCCAATCATTCATCATCTGTAAATATCCAGAGAGTTTATTCTATTTTTGAAAAAAATTGCAAGTGATTATTTGTTTCAGTAAAGTCCCCATAAGTTGAGGAGAAGGCACTTCAACCTTCTTGTGCTCTACATCCCACAGGGTAAATCCCCAGCTAAAGCGATGTTGTAACAATATTTGTTTTTGATAAGTTAGTATATTAGCCAAAAGCAATTTTAAACTGTTAAGTTAGGATATGGATGCAAAAGAAAAAAAGGTTAAAGTGTTAGCCCAATTTAATGTTTTATAATCATCCATATCAATAAAACTATAGGTGTTAGCTGCCCTAAACAAATAAGGTAAAAGAAAAATGAAATGTTAAGGAAGCAAAACACGAAAAGAATGGTTTTCTTTCATATTTTTATAAATGAACAAGGTGCTAGTTAGAATGCCCGGCATTGGGATATGTTAGATGTTATCTTCATATGTAGAAGGAAATGGGCCTCATAGAATATGAGGCAATACAATGGAATAAATATAAAACTTAGAAATTTTGAAAGAATATAAAACTTTGAAAATAAGTACTAGATGTGGACAAATATGTCTCAAGTCTTTGAAGGTACCCTGAAATAA
Source organism: Pinus taeda (assembly GCA_000404065.3). Taxonomy (NCBI): domain Eukaryota; kingdom Viridiplantae; phylum Streptophyta; class Pinopsida; order Pinales; family Pinaceae; genus Pinus; species Pinus taeda. Next base: position 1,578 of record APFE031260748.1, read on the forward strand.
GAAGTCAAAACCTTTTGCCCAATCAAACTTTTTAAACAAGTAATTTTACATTTAATTTTTTTTGAAACATTGATCAAACTGCATTGAAACATTGATTAAACTGCAAAATATGAAAAAGTTCAAAACAATTAATACACAATCAACCATCTATGAGTCCCTACATACCATAGGCCTTGAGCAGGTATAATAATGATACCATAATGAGGAGCTCCCCATAAAAAGCTATCTAAATAAATCAAATAAGGGTGCAATTTTAACTATATTTTCATATAATTAAAATATATACTATGGGTATGGACATATTTCTCCATGTTTCTCCATGCTACCAATGGCACATGGCTATTCACATATTTCTTCATGCTACCAATGACCATTTTACCACAGTTTAAAAAAAGGGTTCGAAGAGCCCATGCATCAAAGGTGACTTTTAACAATGATTTTATCCTACTGCTTCCTCGCCATTTTGAATAACCCTAAATAATTGTGATTTCCTTAAACGAATCAATAATATTTATGCCTAAACACTCCGAAATGAACTTGCACTACTGTCCATTCGCCATTGATAATTGTTATCCAAACTACAAGTATTGTAAATCATAAAATCCAAAATTAAAATTGCCTATACTTAAATTAACCCAAAGAAAATTCAAAATAAGAAAAATATATCAAACCACAACAAAGCTCCATGTTCACTATACTCCAAAAAAACCAGTTTTCTATCTGCATTCTCTCGAGTCTACACTATTTATTTTTAATAACAACTTCACGCCTGCAGAGAGGGCAGATTTTGCTTCTCTTAAACCACTCAGTTGCGCAATGACCATGGAATATATGGGAGCATGGCAACTGGAGTACTATCTCGCCATCTTTATAATCCTCCAAACACACTATACACCTCTCTCCATCTCCTTCATCATCTTGTTTCTCGAATGCAATGAGCTGCAGCGCAGCGAATGTTTGAGGATCCAGCCCGACTGTCACAGATCCAACCCTTTGTAGCAATTCCAAGAGCTCTTCATAGCTCATGAGTTCATCATCACTAGAATAGATCGTGAAATCATCGTCAGTAGTATCACCATCGCTAGTATCGCCGGGCGTCAAAACAACATTCCCGTATCCTTGAGTCGTCATAATTTGGCCCTCACCAGTGGGGGGGTGTTCCTCATCCATTTCAACGTCGTTCAGATCAATCATCACTGGATCATTCGCCATGTCGTCTCTTGATGGTTCAACATTCAGATCAATCATCAATGCATGAGATGGTTCAGCATTCAGATCAATCATATAACGGCCATCTGCAGTGAAGCGATCCATCGTTTCTTGATCCTCTTGTCTCTGGATTATATTTTACAATTCGGGAGGGAAATTGCCAACGAGATTCTGGATTATATTTTACAATTCGGAAGGGAAATTGCCAACGAGATTGATTTCGATGAAGATCGCTCCTCCACTTATTATAAAATTTTGTTTTTCTCTACTCGTTAAACGAGTATTTCAAACAATTTGTGAGGCGGATTCGAAGCTTTTGTTCTTATATAGAAAAAGCATGGAGTTAGGCCGACCCTTCCTTCAGCACAATAAACCCAAATTTCTGCGATGATAGTTGAAAGGTGGCGTCGTTTAGGTGAATTTCATAAAGTCTATTGGTGAGCCGAAGCCCCACCATCCAGTATTTCGGATTTAATGCTGGAAAGTAAGTAGTTTATTGTCAATGGGGTATGAATTCTCACGAAAGAACTGATTTCTTCATATTAACGGTTTTCGTATTTGACCAATATAGGTATATGGTGGACCAAAGTTATGTTCCCTTTTTTAAAATGTTCGCAATTTATGATTTTGATATATTTTTTTTCATCCATGTTCGCCATATTTTTTTTCATCCATGTTCGATTTCCACCTCTTGTATTATAATATTGTGTTATGGTGCCAATTCCAATAAGTTACTTATTCAAATGGTGTTATATATATGGTTTTCATGTTAGTAAAATTTTCATTGTGAAAAAGAACTCAAAGAGTTACTAGTTCTCAGGTATGTTTTGAAAATATTATTATTTTTTAAAAATATTTTGTGAAAAATTACATTAGAAAATTTTTGTGCATTTTTTTTCGAATTAAAATATTTTGGGAAAAATAACATTAGAAAATCTTTGTGCACGTTGTTTCGAACTAACCAGTGTGGTTCATAGTGAGGAGAAGGTGAAAAAATCAAATCATGGTTGCATGTTTAATAGGGATGGGATAGTGAGGACAAGGTGAAAAAATCAAATCATGGTTGCATATGTAATAGGGATGGGAGATTTTCCAACTGCTATATTAGGCTTAATTGGACCAAGGTCATAATCCATTAATGAACAGCTAGATTAAGTTGGTTAAAAATTAATTAATTATAATATTATTATTAATGAATTATGGTAAAGATATTAGTATTTTATAATGCCAATTAATATATTTTTAGATTATCTAATAATTATTATACTAAATCTTATTAAATATAATAATAACCCCTTATAGTTTATAACAAGTGTAAACATAATTTAATATGTAATATTAATATTTATTAGTCAATCTTAATGATATGTATAACATTAATATTCGTAATGGTAATAAGAATAATTGTAATATTATTATAGTAATCAAACTCCTATTATAAATATATATAGTAATCTTATAATATTAATTCATTTAGTAAGTTACTACAAGGGTAATATTATTAATGTTTAATATGAGTCAATAGAATTGTTTTAACATTGAGTTTAAATTAAATATTATTAAACAATTGTAGAAAGTAATTTTATATTATTAACGGTTTTTAGGAAACTTTTTTAAGAAAGGAAAGGGAAAATTTAAGATTAAGTTATTAATAGAGCTCGGTGAGCTAAGAAGAGGGGAGATATGACTAGGAAGAAAGGGTAGGGATCCAACAACTACTTATTTTTCACCCATCATCCCCATTGAGATTAGGTCTCTTTTAGATTTCAATAGCCTCCCTAAATTTTTGGACAATGTTAAAACAATTCTATTGACTCATATTAAACATTAATAATATTACCCTAGTCATAACTTACTAAATGAGTTAATATTATAAGATTACTATATAGATTTATAATAGGATTTTTATTACTATAATAAAATTATTCTTATTACCATTATGAATATTAATGTTATACATATCATTAAGATTGACTCATAAATATTAATATTACACATTAAATTATGATTAAGCTTGTTATAACTAACTACAAGGGGTTATTATTAACCATTATAGGATTAATATTCATATTCAAATAATATGTTTTGGTCAAATTCACTTATTTTTATACCATATTATAGTATTATAATTTAATAAGATTTAGTATAACAATTATTAGATAATCCAAAATATATTAATTGGAATTATAAAGTACTAATATCTTTACCCTAATTCATTAATAATAATATTATAATTAAACAATTTTTAACCAACTTAATCTAGCCGTTCATCAATCGATTATGGCCTTGGTCCAATTAAGCCTAATATAGCCATTTTTCTAGTCAAACCTAACCATTGGAAGATCTCCCATCCCTATTAAACATGCAGCCATTTTTCAACTTGTCGTGAGGATGAACCACACTCATTGGTTCAAAACTAGTCCACAAAGATTTTCTAATGTGAAGATTTTCTAATGTGATTTTCCGAAAATATTTCTAAAAACTCATTATAGATCACATACGCTTAAATTCAATCAATATTATTATTCATTACTAGGAATATCTTCAACCCAACACCTTATCCATAACTTCAATGAGTTAACAATTCTTATGGCTCAAAAAAGAGGAAAATGAAAAGAGAGCACTCTTTTACTTAAATAGTCACTTTCATTGTCCCTCTATGTAATTGCAAAAGTCTCGTTGACTTATGTATCTAAAAATGTCCAAGGAGTATCTTATTCCAACATCTAATCAAATCTTTCATTTGCAACCAATTGGCAAAACATTAGATTTTTAAGCTAAAAGTACTATACAATTCACTTAAAGTTACATTTAAAAATAATAAAATAATAGCTACATTAATCAATTAAAAAACATTAATAATAAAAGAAATCAAATGTGGGCCATGAATAAAATAATTCAATTTCCATCTCAATTTACTCAATTTTACTTCAACTTTATATAGGGAAATAAAGTAATTGAAAGTAAAGATATTAATTTACTTTTTAGTGGGAGAGAGATATGTAATTCCTTCCCTTCTTGATATGGAGTTGATAGATGGCACGTAAAAATATTTTTGTTGATATTATACGATGTGTAATTCATTTTATATCCATTTGACATGTAATATATATATATATATTATATATAATATATATTAATAATATAAAATATATCTATAATATAATCTATATCTATATATATATATTATATATAATATCTTATATATCTATATCTATTATCTAATCATTATCTATTATATATTATTATATATATATATTATATATATATATATTATTATATAATATATATATATAATCGTATATGCTATCATCTATCTACTACATTATCTATCTATAGGCTTATATTATATATATATATATATATATATTAAGAAACCAAAAGGTTAATGTCAACCATAAATAGAATATTTGTTGGGCACCTAATCCACTAAGGACTGGCTTCGACAAATGTAAACAACTATGAAAGTCCAAGAGACCTCTTGGAATATCAAACCAAAGGGTCATACACATGTATGAATATGTATATCGTTGTGAATAGAAAATGTATTCAACAATTTATCTTATGTGTTGTTTACGTTCTTGTGTTCTGTAACATGGTAGCAAAGCATACCATTGGTTTTGTGGCCTTCTTTAATCAATATATCCTCCCATCCCTCATCCATCATTTCTCATCATGAAAGTCATTACCTAATCCTCCCTTGAAGAGTGATTGGTATAAGATTTGTCCACTAACCTGTAGGCCAACATCTTTTCCCATCTGAGGTTTTCCCTCAAACCATTATGAGCTAATTTTATGTCCCCACTTTATCTGCAACCATTTGTTTAACTTTGCCAAGCCTAGAATCATGTCAATGTTGTCCTCAATTATTTCTCTGTCTAGAACATAATACTATCTACTATCTCTCTATTTGACTATTTATTTGACTTTGTGAGTGAGTTTTGGTTGAATGTTCAAGTGGATTGATAACCTAAAGCAAGAATTGGGAGAGTTTAGGACATGGATGCTCCTCACACATATTTTGAACTATTTTGAATGCATTTGATATAATGCTTGTTCTTTTCATTAACCTACCATTGTGTCCCTCTCAATTTTTTTTTTACATAATGCTTGATATTGATTGATATGTCCTTCTTTCCATCTTAGTACGAGTGATAACACCCATAAGAGTGCATAGAAACAACCTATAACTTAGTCTTCAGTAATACTTGTAGCAGAACGATTATTCAGTTGCTAACCTATGATGTGCAATATATCAAGGAAGGGGATTAGTATATCAATGATTGGTAGCTCTATGATCTAATAATTTCTCAATATGATTCTTCGAGATGGTCTCTCATGCTTTTAAGAAGATAAAGTTGGTTCGACCATTCTCTAATGTTCCAAAGTCCTCTCTCATTGCAATTTTATCAAGTCCTTGCTGCATAGAGCTCAATACTCTAATTGACCTTTGTTATCCATGAACACAATTCAAATGGAGGATAATCAAGTTTATCAAACTGGTGATTGATGAGAGGTTTCTCAATTGTGATTGCTAAGACTTGGGAGATCAATTTTTATTATTGAGGGGATTATATATGAAAACTCAACAAGTTATTGCTATTAGAGTAACAAGAGATAGAGGTGAATTATACAACTATAAATAATCATTTTGTACCTTTTATTATTGAATTTTTTCTATCTTTTATCTATTTACAACTGCATTTCGGGTTGAATTGACTCCCTGTGTTTTTTCAGCTTTTATTTTTGGTGAGAAAATGGCTTTAGTTAGTAAAATGCTCTATTTCTTGAAAACTATGATACATTCCATTGATCATGATACAATTAAAATTGGTAAAGCCTCTCTCTTTACCATTCTAATTTTTCTAGAAGATGCATAAGAAAAGATCAAGTTTCTGCAACCTGAATCTCAATTCTAGAAATATGAGTTACAGAAGAAAATAAATCATTCTCAAATAGTATTTGTTTAAAACAATTCGTTTTTTGAGTCTGGAGTTGATTCCCATTAGTAGGGAGAAATTGAAGAAATCATTGAGCCCATCTCAAGAGAATATTTTCATAAAGATGTAGAAGTTCAGGTTGCACGTCCCAAGCCCATCATCAGACCTTGGGAAGAAGTTGTTAATGACAAGAAAAAAACTAATCTTAGATATGAAAAGGATGTATCCTTTCATATTCTGGACTTTTTGGAACCCATATAGTTTCAAAGTGCTAGGTTTCTTCATGATGGTTCACCTTCACCTCTTCCAGATCTTGCTTCTCTTTCATAGTAAACAAAAAAAGTCAAATGGAAACATTGTGACAAAGTTGGCCATGTGAAATATCATTGTTTTGAGCTTCACCTATGTGATCATTGTCATAAAAATAGTCATCATACAAATTGATACTTCAGAAACAAGCGTCTTGCAAGAAATAATATTCACTTTGGATGGATCTTTTCTTAGCAATATGTTTCAACAACCAAGAAGATATTTTAGTTATACCACAAAATTTGTTTTTGAGTATTGGGACATATTGGAACTAAGATTCTTTCATATTCTCACCTTGTATATGATAGGGGAGGAATTGATGGTCATCTACAAGCCTCACATATTCATCAATCCAGCTTGAGCCACAACTTGAGCCTAGAGTTAGAGTTAGTGATACCCATATTAATAGTTCCAACCATATACATAATCATGCCCCATAAGCATGAATTTCGGTTGGTGGCCTTCCTTAAATGATGACTAGTTGAGAAATCAATTGATCCGGATTTAAACAGGAACACAATAAAATACAGAGATAACCATATACACAAAGATGCAGCGGAAATAATACTTCATTTCATTAATGGAAAATACTGAAATATGCTTACAACCGGAAATAGAAATAAACCAGCTAGGGCGATGGTAGCTTATCTCTGAGAAGAGATGTGTGGCTACATGCCTCTGAACTGATGTTACAATGAGGCTCGAAGGCCTATATATTGTTGAGAAACAATGGAAACCTCTTCACATTCCAAAACCTAACCCTAGAAGATGAAACGCCAAATTGTGGGCCCCGTTTTGGGTAAATTGGTACATCAATTTCTCGAGGTTGTAACTTAGGCATACGATCTCCGTTTGACGTGCATGATAGCTCGTTAGAAAGATCTATTCGAGAAATATCACTTTAGGAAGGGAAACATCAGACCATGTGTTGGATACCTATACCAATAGGTTTCATATTTCATGATTGGCAAATTCAAATGCCAAATATGCCCTGCTTTGCTGGTACAAAGATCCCATATTTTCAAGGAAAGGCAAGGTGTGTACATGCCTTCATGTTTATTAAATTTAGATGGATGGTCCAACAGTCTAATCTGGACCATGCCATGTTTCAATTGTCTATTATAGAATAGAGAAAGAAGTCTGTCCAAACTGTTTAATCTTGGCAGACCAGTAGCTAGGCAGAGAAGCTAAGGTTCCCAACTGCTTAATCTGGGGCCTTGGAAGAAATAAGGGTAGTGCTAGATAGGAAATCAAAGGAAAAAGCCAATGGATAATAAAAGGCACATAAGGGTCTGCAAGTCCAAGTGCACCCTCCAAGAAGAAACAAAAAATGCTAGGAAAATAGATGGGTAGGTAGATGGGGTTGCAGAAGTGGTGTTCCTTCCAAGCTGAATCTTGCTGATCAATACAAGGAAAACAACACAAAGGAGCATGTCTAACTTCCCTTCTTTCCTGATTCATCACTCATTACTAACATCCCTTCAACAGTTTTGTTTATGAAAGAGATTCAAAGTTTTATGTTGGTTCTTGTATCCTAAAGAGCCACATTTCTTGTGTAAATTTCTTTTCATTTTGATCTACTCCCTAAGTTAAGTTGTTTTCAAATAAACTTAATGACATCACTCTTATTTCACCCTCTCCCTCCATATTAACCCTTAACTTCTATTATCTAACTCCTTATGTCACCCTTTCCCTACTATTATAACACCATGGTGTCTAAACCCCAAACATTCTATAAATACCCCCTCCTGGGCATTATAGCCATATGTTTCATTACCAGGGAATCAAATTGACATCTAGTCAAGTTTGAGAACCCAAGCCTAACCTTTTTCAACCTTTAGAACTCATCTACCTAGCCAACCCCTCATTTTGCCCTAAAAACCTTGAAAAACCCTTTTGCACCCTTATACCCACTCAAAAGCAAAATATATGCAAAAACCCACTTTATCTGCCTTATCCTAAGTCTGGGACCCGTTTGCGTGTTTATGCGAAAATTTCATGAAAACCCACTTAGCCTAAGTTTTAAAGGCCGTGAGCGATTTTGCAAAAATCATTGAAAAACCATAGTTGTCCGCCTTATCCCAAAGTTTTGGCCGTGCGCGATTTGAATAAGAAATACATTAGAAACTATGAAAAATCATTAACATTTCTAAGGGCCTTGCCAGGCACAAATCCCAAGGAAAACAATATTTTAATACCCTCCCGACGCCGTATCATCCGTGCAAGTCAATGGCCCATCGACCGTCCGATCAAGCTCTTTACATCCAACGGTTGATGTTGATATCAGACCGACCCCGACGTCCGAAGGATATCGTCCGATATCTGTCAGGTGCTGACATCAGGCCGAGTCCACACGTCACCCCCAAATCGCATCGGAGCCCCCTCTGACAGATTCTTGTCCGTAGCATAGGCGGTCCGATATTGCACCACCTGTCTGCCAGTGTCAGCGCTGCCTCACTACCTGCGTAATCGCCGCATCCGCGCGCCCCGTCCACCATTGCTCCACCTGTCTGCCACCTCACCACCCTCGTGGACCACTCACAGGCCGCCACGTCACCTGATGACATCATGCTGACGTCACCCGACCCTGACCCACCTGATGACGTCATGCTGACGTCATCCCAAAAAGGCACCAAAGTCACAAAAAATCCATATTTTGTCAAATTTTCGTGTTTTTTGCACTTTTTGCAAAAAACATTGTTGCGCCCTCTGCATGCGTTTTACGACCAAAATTGCACCAACCTGCTCGAATCGACCAGAAGAACTTCGGCGCGCCTACCCACTTGCATTTGTGACCCAGCCCATCGATTTACCAGGTATTTATCCGTGCAAGTCTTCTCTAAAGCCTAGTTTTTGTCTGCAATAACTGAAAACTCATTTTAGGCACTAAAAACGCATAATTCACCACTGAATTCTCTGCACCCAGCTCCCACTTGAAAATTTAATGGTCGAAATTCATTAGCCGAGCCTATTTTAACACAACCTTCATTGAAAACCTGCATTGTCGTTCGCGCAGTCGTGAACAGAAAACCCGGAACCTACATTTAACTATTAAGAAATGTCTATAAAGACAAAGATTTGCCTTCTCAAGTGACTGAAACAGTATTTCAATTGCTGCAAAGTCACCCTGTTACCCTTCATTTCTCAATTCACCTCTTCACTCAGGCAGTGCTCTTTTTTCTATTGACCAGTCTAAGAAACAACAGTCTATATACAAAACAGAGTCTAAGTAACCATGGAGACTCCAGTTGCACCTGTGGCCCTCAATGTTGCTCCCTTAAATGCCCCTCAGAGAGAATTGGAATGGCAGGATTTGGCAGACTTAAATTACCAAATCTCAGAGGACTCCTTGACACACAACAAGTTCCACCTCCACTTGCTGAATGAGCTTAAAGCCAAACATGTGGATGAGACAGACATATTGGGCATTTGGGATTCCTTCCTCCCAATTTTCAGGCTCCCTCAAGTCACCCAATTCCCTGAACTGATCCATCTGTGTGTTGTATGCTATGATCCTACTCAAAGAGCTATGCTTGACCCTTCAGGCTCAGTTGTATTCTACATCACACCTGAGGCCATTAGAGAGATGCTACAATTCAAGACTGAGAAGAAATTGGTTCCCCTGTCTTTGTTGGATCTGATAAACCAAGGAGCCAAGATGCTGATTGATGCCTAGATCACAAAGTTAAACCAACTATTTATAAACTCTGACACTGTGCAATATCCTCCTATTTTTGATGGCTACCTCAACCAATTGGGCAGGGACCTTGCAGACATGATCAGTTCCATCTTGGGGTACAAATCAGTGGAATATATTGATGAAACTGTACTAGTGATGATGACTATGTTTGCCCTTGGCAAAACTCCAATCTGTTATGACTATGCCACGTACATTTCAGACAAGATGCATGAGCAGTTCATGAACCTGTCAAGAGAGAAGGTGTTCAGATACACCTCCTACATCTACCACTTAATTCTATATTATCAGCATGAGAAATTCTCCTTCATTGTCAAGAGAACGGATGCACAAGGCAATCCAAGGTCAGTAGTGTACTGGAGCTCAGTGTTTCATTGCAGAACCTACTCTCCATACACTTACTATGAATTTATAGACCTCTTCATTCACCCAGCCATGTCTTTGTTCATGAGCTCGCCTCCTCCAAGACTGACTGATGAGATGCAGAGAATCCTGCAGTTGTAAAAAGTGTACAACATTGGGGATTGGTACTTTTACCAAAACTACACCGTAATCAGAATATATGGTTGTGAGTTACCCCCATATAGATTGCCCAAGTGTGTGCCCATGAGATTATTTGCCCTTGAATACTTCAAGCAATTTGGGAATGTTGATATGATACACTTCGCAGGCAAGGGCAAGAAGGCACAGCTCAAAGTAAAAAACCAATTGGGCCACCTTGTTTTGAACAAAAGGGAGGAAGGCTGGAAAGAAGCTGATAGAAAGCTAGAAATCCTTGGCTTAAAGACCAGTTTCCTCTGGAAACCCTATGACCCCAATCACTCCATATCATTAAGAAGGGTCAAATATAAGCTCTCGAGCTATGACCATGTAAGGATTCCTCACATTGAACAATATGCCAATCAACCAAAATGGAAGAGAGGCACACTAGAGGAACCCATCACACAAGAAGAATTGAATGAGAGAGTAAGAATAAATCTGCTTAAGATGGCTGACTTGGAACTTCCTGCACAGGTATACTTGTTGCCAAAGCCTCAAGCAGGAGCAGCTGCCTCATCCTGCACACCACATCAGGAGGCAGTCCAAACTACAAGCCAAGCTCACAGCAAAGGCAAGGAGAAAGAGATGGAACAGGAACAGGTTCAGCAGCCTCAACAGATGCAGTAGCCACAAAAAGAGCAGCCAGGGAAGGGAGAGCAGACAGCAGAGGCCCCAATGGCCACACAGCAGCAGCCAACACAAATGGCACCTCCCAGGAAAGACTCAAGGATTGACTCTTCTGTCCTCCAAACCCCTCAAAGGGAGGATGTAAATAGGAAAAGGGACAGAGAGACTCCCCTTACCACCTCTCAAGGGGAGAAGAGACAAAGGTTAAATCCTTTTTCTGAAGAAGAAATGCCAATGGGGCAGACTTCAAGTACAGGCCTGCCCAGCATGGAGGCCTCAGCCAGCTCCTTCCAACAAGAACAAGAAAGGGCAGCAGGAGGAGAAGTTAGCTCCTCAGGCCAACATAGGGAAGGTGAGAAAAGCATCAAGCAACAATTCAAGGACATCAAAAAGAGAAATGAACCCTTGAGGCTGCAGTTGTATAATCATCTATTGAAGATGGCTCCCACAAACCAGCAAAGACTCATGTCTGCATACGATGCACATGAGGGTAAAATGATTATGAGCCATTTTACACCAGCAGTGCAACAACCACAGTCAGCTGCAGATTATATCAGGACCAATCTTGAGGTCCTGTCCAAGGACATCCACCCAATGGATCAAATCGAACTACACAAACAAACGGGTGAGATGGTATATGCCACCTTGGCAGATAAAACCTTGGTGAACTATAGGCTGCAAAATAGCCTAAATAACACCACTGCACAACTTGAGCTGGAAAGGGCTTCCTCTCAAGAAAAAGACAACAAGATCAAAGCTCTAGAGGAAATCATAATAGAGCTTGGACATGATCCTAAAGATGTCAAGGCAGTGCAAGAGATTCTAAAGCTGAGGGATGTTGATATGGAAGCATTGAGAAAGATGATAAAGTTCCCAACAACTCTTCATCCTCAAACAGAAGAGATTGCCCAGCTCAGACAAGATAAGGATGCAGCTGCTATGTTGATTCATTATATAAAGAGCTCATCCACACTCAAGAGAGGCTGCAAGAAACAGAGGCCACCCTTCAGACAGCATTGCAGCAAAAGGAGGCAGGGAAAACTTCACAAGCTCCTCCAGAAATAGTTAATCTGGAGGAAGCTCCTCAAACCACTGCTCCTCCCAGTCAGCAGATACAACAGGCAACACCATCCATCTCAGCACCAACAACAGAGCAGGTTGAAATCCTTGACATGCAAAAGCTGAGAACTGAGATTTAAGCCTTGGAGGCTTAAATGACAGAGTTGAATCAGGCCAAAGACACTCTAGCTAAAATCAATGATAAATATGACAAATCCAAATAGAATGTGGCCGAAAGAGAAAGAGAGGTCAAGGCTCTCAAAAAGAGAATAACTGAGCTAGAAAAAGAGCTCACACTGGACAAAGTGACATCTGAACTCAAGAAGATCTTGTGGGCCAATATTGGCCAGCACATCACAGACCAGTGGGAGTACATTGAGGCCATCCATGAGCAAATAACTCTCGT
>APFE031260771.1:0-27113 GCA_000404065.3 Pinus taeda
TTTTAAAATAAAATAAATCAAACTCAATAACATAGGAGGTAGTAGACTTCCTAGTTAGCTTTAAATTCTAGCCAAAACCACACCAAAACCACCTAACCACTTTTATAATAAAAAAAAATTAATGGGCCAAAATAAATAGTAGTTTTCCATTTAATTATTTTGAGGGTTCCAAATATCCACTGGTAAAAGATTAAAACTTATAAAAAAAAGTTTTAATTGGTCAGTTTGTTAATATTTTAGAACCAATTATATTTTAAAATTAAATCAAGACTTAAAAATATAATAAAATAGTTTAATTTAATATTTTAACAATTATATTTTAAAATAAAATAAATCAAACTCAATAACATAGGAGATAGTAGACTTCCTAAGTTAGCTTTAAATTCTAGCCAAAACCACGCCAAAACCACCTAACCACCTAAGGTTGAAGCGGGGATGGTATAAAGGCACAAGGTTAAATCTTGCGGATGGTATAAAGACACAAGGTTAAATCTTTAGGAGATCAACGAGAATGATGCATTGCAAAACATTAATAACATTAAAAATATTGTTACTTCTAAGTTCAAAGAAAAAATGTGGTGTGAGAAAGATTTAGCAGCTAAAAGAAATTAAGTTATTATAAGAAGATCATCAACCCCACCCTAGAAGATCAAAAGTAAAGTATCTCTCTCTTAACTAGCTCAAAGAAGAAAATTAATATAGAACGAACTCTCATGGGCTCCATAGTGACATAGTGAAACAGGTCGTTGGGCAGTTCCTCAAACACCATGGATGGAAAAGATCTCCCATCTCAGTGAGAATAGGAACATGAGGATGAAAACCACTTCCTCAGGATCTCCCATCTCAGTGAGAATAGGAACATGAGGATGAAAACCACTTCCTCTTAGAGTGCCTAGTGTACAATCACATTAAATCTCAGTTTCATAATCTTTGTAGCGATACTGACCTTCTTCCTAGCCTTTTACGATGTCAAAATTATATGAGTTCCATAGTGAAACAGGTCGTTGGGCAGTGCCTAAAACACCATGGATGGAAAGGATCTCCCATCTCTGTGAGAATAGGAACATCAAGGATGAAAACCACTTCCTCTTAGAGTGCCCACGCTTTGATTGTCTTTCTCTAGGTCTGAATTTGGGTTCCAACCCATGTACAATTAGGGTTTCTTAATAGACCCCAACCAAGAGTCTTTCTACTAAATTTATTTTGTATTAAAATGAGAAATGGTCATGCAGCCTGAAACACATAGTGGGAGATTTGTTCACTACCATAGTGTAGCACTTGATTCCTATTTGGAAATTTAACATGGAGAAATGTTTCTTTGTCAGTGGAGAAACCATCAAACTGAAATCTGTGTAGTATTCTGTCAAGTTCATCATGGTCCAATTATTTACACGCTTTCAGATAATTTAGTGGAGAAACCATTAGATTGAAATCTGTGTAAAAAAGAAAAAATAGGAAAGAGATTGAAGGGCTTTACATCCTATAAAACTCTGCGACTCGTTTTAGTTTATGGGAGCTCCCAACCAATCATGTCAAGATTTTTCCTCTGTTCAATGTTTGGACAGTAAATGTGTTTCTACATTATTTAATTGATAGAGAAATGGTTGTGATATACTGGTTGCTTGAGACAGCTCTTTCCCTCCAAACCATGGAAATCCAAATACCACAGTGTAGGGTGAGGGGGGAAGAAAAGTACAAGCAGTTTTTAGCAGAACTGGAGGGTTTGAAAGGAGCAGAATCTAGAGCAGAAATACGTGTCATTGAAGGAAACCGTGTTGTTGAAATTGGGAGGTGACAAGACTTTCCAAAAATTTGAATCTCATGAACGGTATTGATTTTATTTGCGTTAAAGAGCATGATAGTGAAGCCTCTCCTCGAAGATGTTTTACATTGGACAGTTTGATATTGGTACCACAATGTCAGAAATTGAGACGCAACAGTCTCTGAAACCACGCACCTAGATGAGCGCCTCTACTTCCATAACCCACCGAAAAGATTTCCAACGATCTCAGAGATCCCATTGAACACAACATAAAAATATCAACTAAACCCAGTGATCCTGTTGAACAAGAGCTATATTTATGTAAAAATTTGTCATATGTCGATGTTTACTCACTACAAAATTACAGATTGCCGTTAGTGGGGTTATAACTACCTCTTCCTTCTGCCATGCAGCGTCTCCCATCTTCTATAGGTGGTTTTACTCTGCAGCTATGAGAGATGTGTCATTTAGTTTTATAAAACCAGCTAATAGCAAGGTAATTTGTTTCTATGTCTCTTATTCATTTAGGTATTTGGTTGATATAGTTTATTTTATTTCGAACTACAACAACACAAAGGTTTTCTTTACAAACTTATGTATGGTTGCACAAGGATAATACCCTACTTCCTGGTGAGGGTTACTATACTTCCTTACAGTAAGTTGATTCCAAGAACACAAATTCTCCTTTTGCAGATTGGGAAAATCCATTGGCCTGCAAATTGAATTTCCCAACTCGTTCCTTTAACTTTTGTTATTTATTTAGGGCTTTATGTCGCCCTACCCAACCATGAATTCTGCTAATCTTTGTTTTTTCTTCTATGGATTGTTAGGTTTGACCGCTTAAAACTCTAGGCACGGAATTTTGGGTATGCGGTCCCACTATCTTATGGCTGCCAGGTTCCTGTCCTTGACGCCTTGATTGTCTCTCTCTAGGTCTGAATTAGGGTTCCAACCCATGTACGATTAGGGTTTCTTAATAGACCCCAGCCAACAATCTTTCTACTAAATTTATTTTGTATTAAATGAGAAATGGTCGTGCGGCCTGAAACACTTAGTGGGAGATTTGTTCACTACCATAGTGTAGCACTTGATTCCTATTTGGAAATTTAACATGGAAAAATGTTTCTTTGTTAGTGGAGAAACCATTAGATTGAAATCTGTGCAGTATTCTATCAAGTTCATCATGGTCCAATTACTTAAATGCTTTCAGTTAATTCAATGGAGAAACCATCAGATTGAAATCTGTGTAAAAAAGAAAAAAGAGGAAAGAGATTGAAGGGCTTTCCATCCTATAAAACTCTGTGACTGGTTTTAGTTTGTGGGAGCTCCCAATCCATCATGTCAAGATTTCCCTTTGTTCAATGTTTGGACAGTAAATGTGTTTCTACATTATTTAAACGCTAGAGAAATGGCTGTGATATACTGGTTGCTTGAGATAGCTCTTGCCCTCCAAACCATGGAAATCCAAATACCACATTGCAGGGTGAGGGGGGAAGAAAAGTACAAGCAATTTTTAGCAAAACTGGAGGGTTTGAATGGAGCATAATCTAGAGTAGAAATATGCGTCATTGAAGGAAACCATGTTGTTGAAATTGGGAGGTGACAATACTTTCCAGAAATTGGAATCTTATGAACGGTATTGATTTTATTTGCATTAAAGAGCATGATAGTGGAGCCTCTCCTCCAAGATGTTTTTCATTGGACAGTTTGCTATTGGTACCAGAACATCAGAAATTGACTCACAACAGTCTCTGAAACCACGCACCTGGCTGAGCGCCTCTACTTCCATAACCCACCGAAAAGATTCCCAACGATCTCAGAGATCCCATTGAACACATCATAGAAATATCAGCTAAACCCAATGATCCTGTTGAATAAGAGTTGTATTTATGTAAAAATTTGTCATATGTCGATGTTTACTCACTGCAAAATTACAGATTTCCGTTAGTGGGGTTATAATAGAATTTACACAGGGATTCGTTTCTCTTAATTACAGAATGTTGTTAGTGGGGTTATAACTACCTCTGCCTTCTGCCATGCAGCTTCTCCCATCTTCCAGAGGTGGTTTTACTCTGCAGCTATGAGAGGTGTCATTTAGTTTTGTAAAACGAGCTAATAGCAAAGATAATTTGTTTCTATGTCCCTTATTCATTTACATATTTGGTTGATATAGGTTATTTTATTTCGAACTACAGTAACGCAAAGGTTTTCATTACAGACTTATGTACGGTTGCACAAGGATAATACCCTACTTCCTAGTGAGGTTACTATACTTCCTTACAATAAGTTGATTCCAAGAACATGAACTCTCCTTTCGCAGATTGGGAAAATCCATTGGCTATCAAATTGAATTTCCCAACTCATTCCTTTCACTTTTGTTATTTATTTAGGGATTTATGCCACCCTACCCAGCCATGAATTCTGCTAATCTTCGTTTTTTCTTCTATGGATTGTTAGGTTTGACTGCTTACAACTCTAGGCATGGAATTTTGGGTATGCGGTCCCATTATCTTATGGCTGTCAGGTTCCTGTCCTTGACGCTTTGATTGCCTTTCTCTAGGTCTGAATTGGGGTTCCAACCCATGTGCAATTAGGGTTTCTTAATAGACCCCAGCCAAGAGTCTTTCTACTAAATTTATTTTGTATTAAAGTGAGAAATGGTCGTGCGGCCTGAAACACTTAGTGGGAGATTTTTTCACTACCATAGTGTAGCACTTGATTCCTATTTGGAAATTTAACATGGAGAAATGTTTCTTTGTCAACGGAGAAACCATCACATTGAAATCTGTGTAGTATTATGTCAAGTTCATCATGGTCCAATTATTTACACGCTTTTAAGTGGAGAAACCATCAGATTGAAATCTGTGTAAAAAAGAAAAAAGAGGAAAGAGATTGAAGGGCTTTCCATCCTCTAAAACTCTGTGACTGGTTTTAGTTTGTGGGAGCTCCCAACCCATCATGTCAAGATTTCCCTCTGTTCAATGTTTGGACATTAAATGTGTTTCTACATTATTTAAATGATAGAGAAATGGTTGTGATATACTGGTTGCTTGAGATAGCTCTTTCCCTCCAAACCATGGAAATCCAAATACCACAGTGTAGGGTTGGGGAGGAAGAAAAGTAGAAGCAGTTTTTAGCAAAACTGGAGGGTTTGAAAGGAGCAGAATCTAGAGCAGAAATACGTGTCATTGAAGGAAACCGTGTTGTTGAAATTGGGAGGTGACAAGACTTTCCAAAAAATCGAATCTCATGAACGATCTTGATTTTATTTGCGTTAAAGAGCATGATAGTGGAGCCTCTCCTTGAAGATGTGGGAGCTCCCAACCCATCATGTCAAGATTTCCCTTTGTTCAATGTTTGGACATTAAATGTGTTTCTACATCATTTAAATGATAGAGAAATGGTTGTGATATACTGGTTGCTTGAGATAGCTCTTGCCCTCCAAACCATGGAAATCCAAATACCACAGTGTAGGGTTGGGGAGGAAGAAAAGTAGAAGCAGTTTTTAGCAAAACTGGAGGGTTTGAAAGGAGCAGAATCTAGAGCAAAAATACGTGTCATTGAAGGAAACCGTGTTGTTGAAATTGGGAGGTGACAAGACTTTCCAAAAAATCGAATCTCATGAACGATCTTGATTTTATTTGCGTTAAAGAGCATGATAGTGGAGCCTCTCCTTGAAGATGTTTTACATTGGACAATTTGCTATTGGTATTGTCATTTATTATCGTTTTACTATATTTGTAATAATGTGTTTTCTAGTTTTTAACCATATTTGTAATAATGTGTTAAAGTATTTTATTTATAGTTCAAGGAAGTTCAACTCCATGTCAACCACTATTATTAGTATTTTTGGTTTAGATATGGTAAAAGTCAGTTTTGTAATTTTTCCCAGCAATAATTTATATTCAATTACTATTTAATTAGTTGTTTTTTAATTGTGTTTTTAATGATATTTATAAACTCTTTACGGTCTTCAACAGATAACTATTTTCCCAAGTCTATTTTAAGCCATTGGAAGCAAACATACTGACTATAAAAAAAGCATTGATTCTCGCATTGCTAGAAACTCAGAGGCCTATCCCAAAAACAGAGCACAGAAAAATACTCTCGACTTACCTAAACATTTCTTTAGGTAGAAAGAGGAGAAAACAAAGTAGAAGAGATACGATGCTTAGAAATCTTACACCACGATGGGTTGGAGTCGATGGAGTAATCCAGCCCATATAGTTGTTGTTTTGGACGATGACTGATATCTTCAAGCTTCGGTGCAACCATGGTCTAATTTTATTGTTTCTGTTGCTTGTGTAGTTCTATGTACTGCGTGTTGTCTAATTGACAGAGCAAGGTTGAAATCAGGGTACAATAAGTGAGTGGGGCGGAGCATGTGAGTTTAATTGGATGCTAGTCTCCTGTGCATTGTTGAAGGGTTTATTCAGGGGTTCACAGCTTTGCTCCCCAATCATAAAATCTTTAAAATTCCCGAGAGGGTGTGAATGAAGCCATATGCAAATTTGGGATGCTTTTAATGGCATATCGATCTCTCTCACAGTGCAGTGGCTTAACAAAAGGACCACTGTAAGTTAAATAAAAAACTTTAGAAAAAAAACCATCATCAACAATTGATTTTTTTCTTGGTTGAGTATCTTGATTTTTGTGTGAAAAGCAAATAGCCGGATCTTGGGACTGGGTATTTGAGATTATAGAAGTGATTAATCACAGAGAATAAAATTTTTAGTATCATGCAAGCATCTTCTGCACTGGGCTGTGAAGGTTCGAAGCTTTTAAAAGAAAAGATTATAGTTTTCAATCGACTGGAACTCCCAGTTTTTGTATATCTTGTATACTTTGATTTTTGTGTGAAAATCAAATCGCTCGCTGTTGAAATTGGGTATTTGAGATATGTGTGTTTGGTTTGTTTAATTAAAAGTATTATAAAATATCAATAATGGTGTTCATATTAAGGAGAAGTGGTAAAAATTTAGATGTCCATAGGAAATATGAAATAACATAATCTTATATTAACTTATATACAAATAAAGTAGTTTAAAAAAAGTAAATTTTGAACACGTTGAATCTATTTTATATATAGGTGAAAATGCAACTTAAACAATGAAAATTTAAAGGTGGTTTATATATATTTTTCCAAAAAGGAAAAAAAGATGATGAAACTTACATATTGTAGTAGCCAAAAATTGTTCCTTGCTCTAAGGGCGCAAACCATCCTCACCAAGTGCATATATATATAAGTTATAACCGGTCACAGTGAAGCTCATGGCCTATCAAAAAATATGTAACATCATATAGTCATTGTTCAAAGATATATACATGCATATAAGCAAAAATAAAGTTATATGTTTGCCATTAGTTTCCTTCAACTATTTCTTTCCCTTCATCAGTGAAGGGTTTGTGATAATAATCATAATGCATATAAACCCATCAAACCGCGCGTCTCCACTGAGGGTTACTAACTTATCAGGATTTTGCTCGAATGCAGATTTACCCACTAAAAGGAAACAAATTCATAAGATGAACTATTGAAATGATAATAACCAAATGGTTTGTGTTTACTATGTTTATATTGCATCTAGTGACAACGCAAAGTAGACAAAAGACCATGGTACCTGCACCGTAAGACCTTATATGCGTAAAAGTGCATTACTTTCAGATTCTCTTAGTTGTCTTTTCTCCTCGTCTTTTGGTTCCCCAATGCAATGGTTACTTCCAAGCACCAAGATGTTTTTATCCTTTTTCATCACCAAGTATTTTCCTATACCAAATGGTTTGGATCTACCACCTCCTTGCTTGGTAGGTTCAGTGGTGAAATATTTTTATTTGGTTTAGAATGCGAATTCAAACCCCGAATCAGTTGCATGTATTATGGTTAGTGGATTGTACACTACATCAGAGGTGAGTTGAGACATAGTGCCATCATAATGGAAGGGTTAGCTAAGGGTGAAGATGCATAAACTCTTATATTATTTTAATTTCCTCAAGAATTCATAAAAATTGGTTTATTATTTCTTTTTCCCTAAATTAATTTACATATTTGATAGTGGATTGTACACTACATCAGGGTTGAGACATGGAAGAGGGTGAAGATGCAGAAACTATTCTACTGTTAAAATTCCTCAAGAATTCATACAAATTTGTTTATTTTTTCTTTTTCCATAAATTTATTTACATATTTGAAATATTAATAATACTTCTACATAATTTGAATGAAATATACATTTTGCAGGTTCATTACTTCTTCTTCAAGTCTTTGATGTCTCCAACAAGTTTTGATGAAATTTCAAATATGGAATGACAACCATGATGTTGTTCACAATGTTATATTTTCTTTTCACCTCTTCCATTACAATCTACTACTTGTAATTTTTTATTTAAAATTAAAAAAGTATCTTTGATGATCAAGAGGCAATCTTTGTTACAAACATTATACTCTCTGTAAATTTCACCTAATGTAAATCATTTAACTTTATATTCCACCTTTACATGCAATCTTGTTTATTAATTATTATATTCAATAACCTTCCAGATGTCATGATTATTCCTTAATTGCCCCAGATGTCAAAAAGCAAAAGCAATGCTATAAATAGGTAGCATATGGAAAAATAGCATAAATGAAGAAAAATATGGTATGTTTTGCAATCTTTTATCCCTCAAGCTTGTTTTAAAATTAAAAACAATAAACCTTAAAATAATAGACCATAACATGTTCACATAAACCATAGTAACTACATGGATAATGGATACATGAGGCTATTTTTATTTACAAAATATCCATATTTGGAATAATTACAAGTAACTTAAGGATATAGCTGCAAATGTAACTCAATCTTCCACTCTTGCTTTCAATCTTTTCTATAAATCCTTACTTTCAATGACCATTCGCATTTTTCTATTGTTCCTCAATTTATGCTTTACGGCGTTTCTTTTGCAACATTTGGTGCAAATGCTAGATATGATTAATTCAAAAAAGAATTATAAGATATAGGTTGCACCATTTTGGTTATTTTTCTTTAAAAAATTCATATGCCTTCTTTTCCCAAACCTCTCGAAGAACATTTAAAGATTTCAAAGTAAATATTCGATAAAAAAATTGCGCTACAGAATTTCTTTGCTTTTAAGAACTGCTACTTTCTTTTCTACATCTGAAGTCATTGGAAATTTCAGAAACTCTATAAGCTATGCCAAATCTTTATAGCTTTCTTTGAAGTAGAAAGATTTGTTAAGGATTTTACACTAACAGTTTCTTTGATTCTGAAAAATGAAGGCAAAATCTTGGATTGATATTATCTATATGGTTACATTCTCGGTCAAAAACTCATTTCTATTTCGTAAATGATCTGAAATTGTATTTCAAAAATTACTTTTCTTCTTTGAATATATATGGACCGAGTTTTGCAAAGGTGAAATCTGTGCAAAGAACAACACTCCAAGTACTCCAACGAAGTGTTTACTGCAGATTCTTTAAGGAAATGAAACAGATCTTACAACTTTTCCTCCTTTCATCTGCAAGAAAGAAATTTGGGGCTTTTACTTGGTTTAGCTGGATGTTCTCTGAAACTGTGGACAGATTTCGGACTCCACGAGCACCATAATGTTTTCGGCTGGCGAGCACGATAAGGTCCGCAAACAACTTGAGTAGGAAGCTTGCATTGCTGGCAAGTATCGTTATTTTAAATTCTGCTTGGTGCATATAATTTCCAAATGAATCTGAAAGAGACTGTATTTATGATGAATTCAAGAGAGAATTATAGGATATAACTTGTGCCATTTTGGTTATTTTTCTTAAAAAAATTCATATGCCTTCTTTTCCCAAACTTCTCGAGGAATGTTTAAAGATTTCAAAGTAAATATTCGATTAAATTTTTGCGCTACAAAATTTCTTTGCTTTTAAGAACTGCTACTTTCTTTTCTACATCTGAAGTCATTGGAAATTTAGGAAACTCTGTAAACTCTGCCAAATATTTATAGCTTTCTTTGGAGTAGAAAGATCTGTTAAGGATTTTACACTAACAGTTTCTTTGATTCTGAAAAATGAGGTAAAATCTTGGATTGATATTATCTAGATGGTTACATTCTCGGTCAAAAACTCATTTCTATTTCGTAAATGATCTGAAATTGTATTTCAAAAAATACTTTTCTTCTCTGAATATATATGGACCGAGTTTTGCAGAGGTGAAATCTGCTCAAAGAACAACGCTCCAAGTGCTCCAACAAAGTGTTTACTGCAATTCTTTAGGGAAATGAAACAAATCTTACAACTTTTGCTCCATAAATCAAATGTTGTACTTAATGCTTTGCTACCGCAATTCTAAAACACAGGGCAAGAGCAGAGAATCTTCAGTACAAGTTCGATAAATAACAAATATTTAAATACATCCACACCAAAAATTGCACACAAAAGTTTTGATAGGGAGATAAAATTCAGATAGATTGTTTTTCATTAAAACATGAGTAGACAAACAATTTCTTTAATGAGATACACACTCATGCAGGTTCTACGAACCATTCACGCCCAGTCTAGCTTCGGAGCTCTCTTGTTTCTGCTCAAAACTTGTACAACCTTATCGAGAGAAACTTCATTATGGCATTGAAAATTCCTCGCTGGCCATACTTGTCCTTCCTGGCTTCACCAACGACATTATTCTCTCGAATAGTTCTTTTCTCACTAGGGTCGCTATCGAGGGCTCCCTGTTTTCCTTTTCATATCCACAGGCATCAGTTATAATTTATGCCTTTTTCGTACCACTGCCATAGCCAATACCCATGGCCATAATGTTTTAGTGAATTCAAACAGTAATTGCGTCTTTATTATGTACTTTCACACTTTCTCTAGATGAAATTTAATAAAATTGGAATTACTCTCAAATATCCAAAAATATTTATGCTGTAAGGCGTTCCATCTGATATCAACTCCCCTCTTTCCCACCTGTCATCCTTGTACGCCATTTAATAAAATTGGAATCACTCTCAAATATCCAAAAATATTTATGCTGTAAGGTGTTCCCTCTGATATCAACTCCCCTCTTTCCCACCTATCATCCTTGTACCCCATAGGATCCTATGTTAGATGATTGCAAAAGTTTTAATCGATCGATCAGAATACTGGTCAGCATAATCGATTATAGCGTGGTATCTTGAATTCATGAATTCATCAGGCGTGGTGAGCCTCCTTCTTTACTTACGATAAGAGCACGCTGTTCGATGACAAATTTGTTTGGGAAACGGTTTGCTCACTGGTCAACATAACAGTGTGGTATCTTGAATTCATGAGGTGATAAGAGCACGCTGTTCGATGACAAATTTGTTTGGGAAACGGTTTGCTCACTGGTCAACATAACAGTG
Source organism: Pinus taeda (assembly GCA_000404065.3). NCBI lineage: Eukaryota > Viridiplantae > Streptophyta > Pinopsida > Pinales > Pinaceae > Pinus > Pinus taeda. The sequence goes on from APFE031260771.1 coordinate 11,117, forward strand.
TGGTATCTTGAATTCATGAGGTGTGACGAGCCTCCTTTACTTACGATAAGGGCACGCTGTTCGACGACAGGGAAAGAGCGGTCGAGAATGTTTTTATACAGGTTATGTATATAAATCATGGCGATGGTGATGGTCAGGGGGATGTTGACACTAAAATTGCTTGCACAGTGCGTTGTGGCCATGGAAAAGCAGGCATGGCGATCCTCCACCTTTACCTATGCCGATGTGTAAACTTATATGGATTCTGATGCTGCCAGATATTAATCTAATTTGGATAGTGAGCTCCTTCGTCCATGTCTTTTGTGCCCTTCGTTGTTGTGGCTACTCCATCTACAACTAGTTTTCCTTCTGTCCTGGCTCTTGCCTATGTGAGGTGCAACGTTGTCTCAATCTCTCATTCGCCACTACAATTTCATGACATTATTGCAATGGGGAACGCTATTTGGGGTGATACTCTGATTAGTACTTTAATCCAAGACTATCAATTTCCACCAGTTATTTTAATATTCATAAAGTTAAACCATAAATGGCTTTCCAAGTTCTTTAACATTTTTTATTTTAATATTCATGTTGACGATCAACATTATGCAATGACATTATGTAATTGTACTTTAATCCAAGACTATCAATTTCTACCAAATATTTTAATATTCATAAAGTTAAACCATAAATGGCTTTCCAAGTTCTTTAACATTTTTTATTTTAATATTCATGTTGACGATCAACATTATGCAATGACATTATGTAATTGAGAAAATACAACGATGAAGAATTTATTTCTTGTTGTACATTTGACTGGATTAGCTATACAAACCACTTAAGATTGGTTTTGCATAACATTTGTATGTATCAAGCTAATACAATTCATTCCTCGTGCACATTTGAGTGGATTGAATTAATGTATATTCATCACATGAATACAGTTTTATGGGATTTTGCATATTTTAAATAATGGGATCTTTAACCCTGATCGGCCTTGTGAGGTGAAACACATTAGAAATAATTATCATCACCTTACCATCATGATCAAGGGAGACACATATGTGAAGGTGCTCACCGTAAATAAACGATTGACCTGGTCAATGCTATTTAATAAAAAGTATAAGACAAAGCTATTTGATGAGAAACTAACATATTTGATGTCTTGTTTATAAACTAAAATGTTTGATGGTTTGTTCTATCTTGCTTGATATATATTGAAGTTTATTATCAAGTCAGGAAAGAATTAAAAAATAATAACTAAATTCATCATAAGTAAAGAGTATTTTGAATTTTTGGTACCATTACAAGGAATGGATTCCATTTCAAACTCTGAGAGAAGGAGAAGTTCATAATAACAAAGTACATAAAACAAAAAAATGATAATATGCACAGTTAAATATTGGTTCAAACAACCGACAGAATGGAATTCATGGAATTTACAAACGAACATATGCAATGGAATTCATGGAATTTACAAATGAACATATGCTGCAAAATAAAATGAGATGAGATATTAATATTTACATTGCTACCTACCAGGTACTGTCAACGGCCCATGTTTTAGCTTTTTCATCTCATGGCTTAAATTGGATTAAGATTTAAAATGTTATTGAAATTAAAATGTTATTTTAATTCATGTTTTTAAATATAAATTTCTCATTTATTTAAAAAATAAAATATTTGCATTCTTCTCTAAGAGGAGAAATTCATAATAACAAAGTACATAAAACAAAAAATGATAATATGCACAATTAAGTAATGGTTCAGACAACCCATGGAATGGAATTCATAGAATTTACAAACGAACCTATGCAATGGAATTCATGGAATTTACAAACGAACATATCCTCCAAAATAAAATGAGATGAGATAATAATATTTACATTGCTACCTACCAGGTACTTTCAACGGAATTCATGGAATTTATAAACGAACATATCCTCCAAAATAAAATGAGATGAGATAATAATATTTACATTGCTACCTACCAGGTACTGTCAACGGAATTCATGGAACGAACATATCCTCCAAAATAAATGGAATTTACAAACGAACATATCCTCCAAAATAAAATGAGATGAGATAATAATATTTACATTGCTACCTACCAGGTACTGTCAACTGTCCATGTTTTAGCTTTTTCATCTCATGGCTTAAATTGGATTAAGCTTTAAAATGTTATTTTAATTATAATTTTAAAATATAAATTTCTTATTTATTTAAAAAATAAAATATTTGCATTCTTCAATTTATGCCTTACTGCGTTTCCTTTGCAACATCTGGTGCAAATGCTAGTTTAATTATGTAGTAAGGTATTTAGCTTTGAGAAAAACTTTCCCAATTGACATTCTGGACGATTTCACACTATTGGATTGCTTATTAGACGATAGAAATGTTTTAGGCCATAAATCTTACCACTTAAATAGCTAATAACTGCTTCCTTGATTCCCGCAGCTAAAGAAGAGACCGAAAAAAGTGGTTCAATGCATCATCCTGCCTCCTTGATTTAGCCAGCTTGATGGAAACATAGAAAGGAAGTGGTTCAATTAATCATAATTAAAATTACACCAAAAACCAATTCATACAAACCGGTTTGGAATTTATATAGTTTCCCAGCTTCTTGATTAGCATTTTGGTATGAGAATCCAGTGATCTGAAAAGGTTTTGATGAAACGGGGGATGCACTAGAATTCGCTCCATGGTTAATCTGTCACCTTCTTTTTTTTGTCATTTTAAGCGCAATGGGTTTTATTGGTTGTTTTGAGCATAATATCAAAGTAATCTGGAGTGGCCTTTTCATTTGTTTCGTGGCCCTCTCTGTTGGAATTTTAAACATAACTTCAGAGTTTTTTTAAAGCAGAATCTGCTATATTTGTCCAAAAAATCTTAGTTATTATTTTTCTTGTAAGTATTTAATTTTTTAAAAGCTTTATATGCAAATACAAGCTAAAATACAACAAATATTGCACGGTGCCACAGGCGAATCTTACAGTGAAGAATAATACCAAAAATCGCTTTATTATGTTGTTCTATTAGTTGTCTCAAGTATAATTTAAGCATTTTCAAAAGTTGAATGATAGCCTGCAGAGTTACAACAGTGTGACTACTTTTACTTCAACTCTAGTTGAAAAATCGAAGTTCATGGAGGAGATGAAATCTGCCGTTTTCTATATTATAAAGTCTAAAAATAGATCGAAATTAGAATGTGCCTATAAGTTATAAGTAATATATAAGTAATAGATCGAAATTAGAATGTGCCTATAAGTTAGGATCGAAATTAGAATGTGCCTATAAGTTATAAGTTCTAAATTCAGAGGTAAGAAGTTTGTAATTTAAACTTTAGTGCAGACAAAAGAACTATGGATGTTTATGAGCATTTCTGCAGATTTTCAAAGCTCATCTAAGGTAGTTAAAAATTCTAATTATTTAACGGCATGAATGACTTTTCTTCGGTTGAAATCTTCCTCTTTTAAGTTTTAATTCAAAAATACTTAATCGAGGGAGTTTTCTAAATTCAACGATCAATCTTAAAACTCGGAACTAAGTTTACAATGAAGACAAAAAAGTTATTTACTTAAAATTCAGATATCTATTGGAATTTGAGTGTTAGGACTCTGAAGTTTTTGAAATAATTAATAATGATTTTTTCTAGTTTCTTTTTAATAAAAGATAGGGTACATATATTGTCATATACAAATTTCATTCAATTTTTTTTAGATGTGTAAAATAGAATTGAAATATTTAATATAGAATTGTTTTTTTAATAGTGAATTTATTAACATTAATATAGAACATAATTTCTTATCTTTAAGTATAAAAAATGAAAAATATAGAAACTGGAGGGAGTTTTATAAATTCAAAGATGAAACTTCAATTTAGGAGCTAAGTTTATAGTGAAAACAAAAAAGTTATTTAGTAATACAGGTTGAATATTGAATCATGGATTTATCCTATTTTATTGAACAACCTCTTTATTAATGCACAAAGTTAAATACATAATATTGGATTTCTCTTACTCGTCGCCAACTTCTTTAGTAACACAAATTGAATACTGAATATTGGATTTATCATGATGGTTGGCCAAGTATGTAAAATAATTCTTTTGCGAGGTTTAACGAAATGAGTGAAAACAAAAACAGTTATGAATTAGTTTGAAATTAATTTCAATTAAAGAAAATAAATATAGTTATGAATTAGTTTGAAATTAATTTGAATTAAAGAAAAGAAATATTAATTTAGGGAGCAAGTTCCTCATAAAAACTAAAAACATGTAGTTTAAGAAAAACATATTATAGGGTTATAGATCAATTTACTTTCCGTCAATGTAGTTGCTTCAATATCCATATTAGGGGGAGTATGTAAAAGATTTTTTTTTCCATGTTTAACGAACTGGGTGAAAACAAAAACAATTATGATTTACTTTGAAATTAATTTGAATTAAAGAAAATAAATATTAACTTAAGGAGCAAGTCTGTTATGGAAACTAAAAACATGTAGTTAAAGAAGAACAATGATTACCTAGAAAAAGGGATTGTGGATTTACTTTCCATCAATACAACTATTTTGTTAAGTTGCATGTGTCTATATAGATAGAATAGTAAGAGGAGGTGATATATAAAAATATGTAGAAAAAAAAGAATCCTTTATTATACTTTTGAAGGACATTTAATATTATTAATATATAATCACTGAATTTTATTTGGCATGCCCTTCAAAAAGGTTTTAACTTATATTTATTTATAAATCAACTTTATCCTTCTAAAAAATGCAAACACTTATAACTTTGTAAATCGTATAAATAGAAAATAAAAGGGACTACTTAATAGAAAATAAAAGGGACTACTTAAAAGGGAAGAAAATTATGTACAATAAGGATAAATGTAGTTAATCACGTAAATCATATAAATAGAAAATAAAACTTACTTTTCAAAAGGAAAGACAATTCTATACGATGATTGTTAATTTTTGGGACATTACAATTTTACAATTCTTAGTGTGTGACTCTAATCCTATTAATCATATAATCACTGAATTTTTGTTTCATGATCCATGTCACTCTAGGGTAACAATACTTGAAAATACTTGACATATCTTTAAACGCTTAAGTATTTGACAATACTTGACATATCTTTAAATGGGTAAATACTTGACATATCTTTAAATGGGTAAATACTTATATTTGTTTGGTGAACATTTTCCTTTTTTTCATTGGTGTTATATCGGTCTAATTCATGTGGGAAGTTATAACCTTATAAATTATACATAGAAAATAAAAGGGAGTATTCAAAAGGAAAAAAAAAAATATGTACTTGACACTATTTGACATATCTTTAAACGTGTAAATACTTACATTTGTTTGTTGAACATTTTACTTCTTTCATCAGTGTTATATCGTCTAATTTGTGTAGGAAGTTATAACCTTATAGATCATACATAGAAAATAAAAGGGAGTACTTGAAATGAAAGAAAATTATGTATAGTGAATTTATATGTGGGACATTACAAGTTTTAATATTTTCCCATTATTTTCTCAATGAAATATTTGCACTTTCTATTTTTCTCTCTTATGGTCATAAAAAACCATTGGAGTATTTATGATAAAAAATTGTTGGCAACTCTCATTGTAGTATTTATCATGGAAACTTCTTGGCCCAATTTGCTTCTCCCATACTTATAAATGGTTATAAACTTTTTAAATTTTTTTGAATTGAAATGATAATTGCAATGATGGTCAGAGGTATTGTAACCATTTGAGATCCTCTATTCTCCAAAAGAAATATTGAAAGAACTGAATATTGAACCTTGGATTTTTCCTAATGTTTGACCAACCTATTTAGTGACACAAAAAGAACTGAATATTGAATCTTGGATTTATCCTAATGGTTGATAATGTTTGACCAAGCTCTTTAGTGACACAAAAAGAACTAAATATTGAACCTTGGACTTATCCTATTGGTTGAACAAACTCTTTATTAATGCACAAAGTTGAATACATAATGTTGGATTTATCTTACTGGTTGGCCAACCTCTTTAGTAACACAGGTTGAGTATTAAATCTTGGATTTATCCTATTGGTTGAAAAACCTCTTTATTAATGCACAAAGTTGAATACATAATATTAGATTTATCCTACTGGTTGACCAAGCTCTTTAGTAACACAAGTTGAATACTGAATATTGGATTTATCCTGATGGTTGGCCAACTTATAAATTGAAATAAAAAGTATTAAATATTGACTCTTGGATTTATCCTAATGCATAACCAACCTCTTTAGTGACACAAAAATCTCTCTAATGACACATTGTTGGCTAGCACGTCGATTTTATCCTCTTAGCATTTCACTCTAATTGTCATAATGGGAATTTGTTTGCTTTAGCTCCATGGATATTGCTTCAATTGTTTAATGAGCATTTCTTCTCCATATCATGCCTTATATTTCTCCTTTCTATTCCCCATACTTCTCTCTCCTATTCGATGTTACTCATCTTACCATGTGCCTTCGTTCTTCTGAGAATGTAATTTTCCATACCATGTGTGACCTCCATTCTTCTAATAATGTAAATTATTACTCTTTAGGATCACGACATTTATACTGATGGTCAACCAACCTCGTTGGCACATTCTTTACTGATAGGCTATCTGCCATGTCGATGATCTGCCTATTCTTTCCTTTGAACTCTAATCATTTGAAAAACCTTTTTTAGTGATAGATAGTTTGTTACCCATGTCACCCAAAATGTTTATTTTCCTCTTGCTTTGATCCTCTTTGGTGATATATACATGGTTTGTTGCCCACCATGTAGATTTTCCTCCTCTTCCTAGATTTAACTCTAATCATCATAAAAGTTAACGGCCTTGTGCTTACTCCTTTATTGAAACAACTAACGAATGGGCCCATAAGATTTGAAGTCCATGGTATTACTTTGTCCAACATTTTTTCTCCATCTCATACTCTATTCTTCTCTATTCGATGTTTTTCCATTGTTCAACAGTGAGAGAAATGGATATACACGTTTAAAACTCAAGGTATTTCAACATTTCTTCTTTTCTTCTAACTCTCTACAGTAAAGATAATTTAAACCTATAAATTAAACTATTATATTATACCATTTTATATTAAGAGGTATTATGGTATTTCAACATTTTTGTTTTCCTATTAGTGATGTAAGGGGTGACAATATAGAATAACATAAAAAAGTGAAATAGTATGTTATCCAAATGTCTTGGTGAAACAACACTTTATTTCCATGGGTTCCTTATCTTTTCCTGTCGGTACTAACATATATGCGCTTCTAAGTTTTTTATTTTTTTCTATTGGTACTAGCATATATTTGCTTCTTGGGTTCCCCTTATTTCAACCCGTACTGTACTACAAGTAAATCCCATGGTTTTCTAATGTTTTCACCGTCAATGCATGGGGTATCTCTTTCTTCAAGTACATCAAGGACTTTCACCTAGCCCCATTCAGAATGGTGGGCTATTGCTGAAAAGAGAAATGCAAAGTTGAGTGCTTGAATTCAGGCAAATCAACCTTCATAAGAGAGGAGGAATGTTGTTGTGTAATACGTGCAGGGTATTATTCACAACTACTTCAATTATGAGGTGAGAGATATTTGAGAGGAGTATTGGGAAAATTGTTGCTTCTCAAAGTCAGTTAATATCATATCGTAGTTTCAAGGGAGAATTCAATGATTGGAGTGAATCTATAATTAATTTGATGAATGAATTCAGTGAATCAACTTTAGAGTTCAATTTAAAAAATGAACAAACTGCTCGATTGGGTATGTTATGGACATTGTGGAAAAAATGCCCACTTTGGATCCTAGTCAAATATATTGTCACTTCTATTTACCTACTCATTATTTTCCTAAATCATCAATAAACAATACAACATTACTACTTTTGTTGAATTTCATTGCATATTTGATGGTATCTTTTCCATTTTGCACAATGTAGAAGTTTTAATTCAAGTATGAAGAAATCTTTGTGGAGTGTGATTATTTTATTTTGTCTTTATTCCGGTTTATGAAAGATGCATCCACGAAACTTGTTTTTCCCCTCAAAAATCATTGTTTGGTGCTGGAATGTTCTGATTTGTCTTTTAATTCATAGAGAATAAGTGCAAGGGATTTACTTGATACTAAATAACTTGGATAGATCTTGTCCCCTTGTGCACCTAACAGGTTGGTTTATTTTAAGTATATATGCATTAATTATTGTTGTATTAGAATTAAATTTCCATTCAAGTTTAATTGTAGTTTTGGAGGGCTAAATATTTCATCCCATAATATAGAAAGCAAATATTGATATTTTGATGCCTTATTTTTTATGTTGCAACTCGTCGCAGTATGATCCATCACATGATTTTCAATCAAAGAGTAAATGACAACAATCGAGGAAACATGATGAAATGACTAAGAGACGGAAAATTCACATCATCCTCCACAATAAGATGTTAGACTACCTCCTATATAAACTAGTAGACAAGGCCATCTTCCATTAAGGCTAGATCTAAATCGACCTTCTTAGTATCTAGTCATACATAGTAATTATGTGGGAAGACATGCATGGGTGAATAGAATCCTACTCACCTCATATTTTTGCCAAGCTTTTAGAAAAGAGAAACATTGAAGATGTCCTTATGAGTGTGGGCTCTGGTATGCCTATCTCTACATCAATTCCCTCTATAACTGAATACACAATTTGATGCATGTATGGATGTACATTAGGTTGGTGCTTTATTTTAATAAACATGATTTTTTATGGTTGTGATGTAGGAGGTGGTGGTGCTTCTACATTTTTGTAGTTGCTCCTTCTAGTGGTGGTCGTACTCCTACCACTATCACTACTGCCCTTGCAGTGGAAGATAAAAAGGTCAATCTTTTGTTATAGAATATATAATTATAATTTTCCTTGAGACTTGGCCTTGGCACTACTTTGACTACTTTGAACTTTCCATTTATTGTTGCTTACAAAATTTGGGTAGTGTTGTTGGTAGTTGATTAGGTTAATGTGTTTTTGATACCATTTGTTTTCAAACAGGAGGAAACCAAAGAGGAGTGAAGATGACATGGGATTCACTGATGATGACATGGGATTTAGCTTATTCGATTAAAAAATAATCTATATTGGAAAGATCAATTTTGTAGTTGTAGTACAAATGAGTATTGTTCTTCTCTTTTCAGTTTCACAATGTGAAAAGGTGAATTATATCAAGTGCAAACTATTGTGTTGAGTAGGTGTTTTTTTAGTTGGAGGATTTACTTTATTACAAACTTCATATCTTAATGAATGATCATTTAATATGATATGATTCTTGGAGGTTCAAACTAATCATTAAATTTAATGGAATTGCTTTACTTTATTCTTATTTGTGATTAATAATGTCTCTTGAGTTCTTATAAGTGCTTTGTCATATTTATCTTCTGCACATTGCAATAGTACTATGTTGATAATGTTTATCAATAATTTAATTGTATTAAATTTTACATAGTGTTGGTTCTTGGTGATGCAATTTTTAAAGTGATTAAATTTTGTGATATGTTTTACAATTATTTTCAAGTGGAGTGTATAACAATGTGTATGGGAGACTTTCCCTTGTAAATTTGATGGAATTCTACATGGATTATGTTCTTTGATTTTTTATTTTTTATTTATTTATTTTATTTTTGCTTACAATATGCCTTAGAAAACATCTTCATAGCAATGTTCCTAGACTTGGAATTAGCAAAAAGTCGATAAGGCAAAACAACAAACTACTTGAATTGGATGAGGAAGAAATGAGGGAAAACTTGGCAAGTACAAAAAAAAACATATACACATAGATTTCCAACAACGTGTGTGGATGGTCTTGCTTCATTCTCTTATATCTCTATTTGTTACTTTCAATCAACACTTAAAAGAAGAAAGGATAAAGAAGACTAAAGATGGGAAGAAAGAAAAAAAGGTTGAGACTATTGCAAAGGGACAAAAAACACAAACAAAGGGTAACATACCAAAGGCTAACATTCCGAAAGGTCCCAAAATTGGGGGTGTAGGTTGGAAATGATGAATAGGAAAACCCTATTTCTAGTTTTAGTATACCTTTGATGGGATTTGTTATGGCCACAAGCGTTTTGACATTTGTTATAGACTTGTGTCTTTAATGATGTTGACGAATTTCTTTGAGAACCCTTTTCTTCAGATTTTTTCTGAGAATCCTTTTACTTTATAAATTACTATTTTTTGGCTAAGTTTTATATTAAATTTTAATTTTTGATGCAGTATTATACCAGTCTCATTGATTTTTACGTTTTTGTTCCGCATTGATTCATATAATAAGTGAAAATTTAACTCTTCAAATGTGGTTTTGTTTTCCTTTAAAAAAAATATGTAAAATTCCCTACCCCTTTCGCATACTCTTTAGATGTAAATAGATTTTAGAGTTCCAAGACATCGCAATTTTCAATTACCAATATTGAAATGACATTTCATATGTCTTATTATAATGTTTTTTCGAGATTCTCATTGTATATCACATCTTTTTTCTTCTATGCTACTCTTTCTTACGAAATCAGCTTACGGGGTTTCTTTTGCAATTTTCAATTACCAATATTGAAATGACATTTCATATGTCTTATTATAATGTTTTTTCGAGATTCTCATTGTATATCACATCTTTTTTCTTCTATGCTACTCTTTCTTACGAAATCAGCTTACGGGGTTTCTTTTGCAACCTCTGGTGCAATTGCTAGTTTATCCAGTTCACTTATTTAGCTCTCTTATTATGTGATGTGGTGCAAGTGATTGAGCACACTACATAGGTTAGAGGTAAAAATTACTTCAAAATTTAAGTGAATAATTAATTTATTATTTTTCTATATTTTTTTTACACGGTAAAAAAATCTATTATAACTCAATTGTCAAACCAACAATGATGACATCTATTTCTAGCTACTAACTACTAACCTAAACTGATTATTTTTCATATTATTTATAAAATAAAAATAATAATATTTATTAAATAAAATAAAATATAAAATAAAATTATTATAAAATAATACTTTAAATCCCCACATTTCCGCACTTCTTATTTCTTTTGCTCACGTACAATAATGTTTTTAAGCTGTACGGAAGTTCTTTCAGCAAACGCTATGAAATTGTCCCACCTGCATTGAAGTCGGTTCTTGGATTCTCACTTTTAAATGTTAACGCATTTTTTTCAACTCACCGACATTGCTTTATGTTATTTCAAAGAGCTTTCGACCCTTCAACCGATCTTTATAGTTATAAACAAAATCTCATTATGAAATCTCATGGAATCTCATTGATGAAATTTCATTTATGTTAAAAAATAATATATTTGTATGCGAGAAGCGACATCTCAACTCTGGCATTGGAGTACACGGCTGTTCAAATATTATTTTCTCCACAGAGGGAAGTTGCCCTTGTCTTATCAACATTATATCAATGCTTTTGGTGGGACACAAAATGAATATGGTGGCAATCAATATGATTTTTTGTTATGAATAAATCTATTTAGGTGGAGGAATTGTTTGATTGGTTATTTTTAATTGGAATTTGGATAAAAATTTCAACAAATTTTGTAAATCAACATCATATCGATGTTTTTGGTGGGACACAAAATGAATATGGTGGCAATCAATATGACTTTTTGTTATGAATAAATCTATTTAAGTGGAGGAATTGTTTGATTGATTATTTTTGTAAATCATGTTTTTGAAAGTGATAATAGATTCAACGCCATCAAAAAGTTTTAAAGCACCTAAAATCTTGAAATTTAACAACTTTAACCCAAATTTACAATAATCACTGCCATTTTTCTTTTAAATACTACTAAAATTTTCATGATTTTCCCCACCAAAAAACAGTGTGGTTAAACTGCCGCTTTGCTACAGTTGCTTAATCATGATTTTTGTTACTTATATTTCTCTAGCAATTCTAGTACTGCGCGGAGAATCCATGGTGATTCTGCGAAACAACAGGGGTAGTTGTCGCTTTTCTCATGCCTTTCTACTCTGAGGACCGATGATGTTGCTGCTGCGAAAGAGCTGGTGAAAGACACTCCTCTGCTGTCACATTGCTTTTAGCTCATCAATTTTGACAGTGAAGATAAATTCCACACTTTTTAAAGTTTGTTTAAAGATAATGATGCATTGACTTGACTTGGTGCCACTAGTGATTTTTGGCTTTTCCTATTTCCACCTCTATAGCATTATAAATGCTATCTGACATGCGAGGGGAATAGCCATCGCCTTCTGAGTGACAGCACGTGGAGAGAGAGGGCGAGCGTGGAGAGGGCACTCGATGGCTATTCCCCTCGCATGTCAGATAGCATTTATAATGCTATAGAGGTGGAAATAGGAAAAGCCGTGATTTTTCATGGGATATCCAATTTTTTTCTCTTACCGTGGTTAAAGATAATGGTGCATTGACTTGACTTGGTGTCACCGTTGCTCATTCATGGAATATTGGCAAGGGGGGTTTTCAATTTTCTTTATCCAAGTTGGAAGGCATTGTTGTTGTTTTCGGATACGAGGGTAATGTATGGTAATTATAAATGGAAGCATTAATAAATATATTAAATTTATTTTAAAAAATATAATTACGTAGGTAGTTAGGTATGTTTATTATTCAAGAGAGTTTTTATATATCTATTTAATCAATTTATTTATATTAAAAGGTATAAAAATAAAATTAAGATGGATTTAAATTGGTATTTTATAATGAATTTTCTCAAATTTTTAAATAGGTTTTACTATAATAAATATTATGGTTTATGCAATATTATGGGCTTGTAAATTACTACCGATAAACTCATCAAATTATTAACTGAAACTAGGAACGCCGAAAAGTTTCTAATGGAGCTCCCAGGAACAATAAAATGGTAACATATAAAGAGAATATTCCAATGACTATTGATGTACAAGGAAATAGATCATCATTATGTATCATGACATTTTCATGGGTGACATACAATTTCATGGGAAACTTCACAACGTTCACACTTGCACCTCCACGTGAATGGTCAATAATTGCATTATATAGCATTGTCAGATCAGTAAAATAATATATAAAAAAAAGTGATGAATGTGCTTTCTTATACATGCTTTATTGTTGGATTGTCAGATCAATAAAATAATATATAAAAGTAAAGTGATGAATGTACTTTCTTACACCTGCTTTATTGTTGGATTGTCAGATCAATAAAATAATATATAAAAGTAAAGTGATGAATATACTTTCTTACACCTACTTTATTGTTGGTCAACACTATGACAGGACTTTGGAAACTAAATCATTCATACAATGACAGGACTTTGGAAACTAAAATCATTCATACAAGGACTCTCTAAGTTACACATACATATACACACATATGTGTATGTGAGTAATAAATGTAATTTATATATATGTAGATTTGAGGAAGCAACTAGAGTTCGTAAATAAGAGGGAAGAACTTCTTTACTTCAGAAATAACTCCTTTACTTTGTTTTATCGAAAATGAAAATGGTAACAAAATATTTTTATCATGAAATTGTTTAAGGGTAAAAATTACTTGTAACAAAAACTGTTTTAGAAGTTGATTTTATAAGCGTTATTGTCATGGATACAAGGGATTCAAATATTGATCTCCAATTTAGAATTTATTTAACTGATATCAAAACATTTTTATGACAAAATTGTTTCAAAGTGTAAAAATGACTGCAATAAACACCATCTCATAAGGATTACCATGGATACAAGGTACTCAAATATTAATTTTTAATATGAAATTTAAACATGTACTAAAACATTTTCATGATGAAATTATTTAAGTGTAAAAATGTCTGCAATAACAAAACAAACATTATCTTAGAGATATTGCCATGGATAAATGGGACTCAATATTGATTTCTATTTTGGAGTTTAAATGCAATATTTTTATTTTGGAATTTAAATGCATTTTAAATATTCTTTTTGTTAGAGCCTAGATTGACCTGAGGCTGAAGGGAGGCAATCCTAGGATAACCACAAACCAAGCTTAACCTGGTAGCTATCCCTACCAGGTCGGGAGAGGGCTCTCTCCTTGTGAATCTCAGTCAAGATGACTGGATCAGATATGGATTTTAGGCTAGGTATAGTAGCTTTGGGGTTTTTTGGTTGATTTTGATGGTTTTGTTGCTGGATTAAATGGAGCATATAGCTTTGGGTCCAGGAAATCAAGTTAGGAATGTAGGGTGTTCTATGGGGCGAGGTAGGTAGGTGTTTTAACACTTGAAATTGAGTGAGATGGTAGGTCTAAGACTGGTGAGGTACTGAGAAGGGAATGCAAAGATCATGAGTCCTCTTCAAATAGTAGAAAACATCAAAACTAAATGGATTCCCAAGGCAGAGCATTGTAACCAATGTATTTTACCTATCTATCTTGATTTCATTTAGTTAGAAGAATCAATTAGATTTTGGCACACATAACACAAGAGAAAAACTAGTGATAGAAGAAGAAATTATGCAAAAACCCTTTACCAAAAGTATCCGATAAAAATAGCTGCAAATCCTGGTTTATTTCCTTGCCAAACTACTGATAACTGTGTACAATGTAGCTCAGAGCATGCAAGAGAGTCCAACCTTTGCTAATGATTGAAAAAATGCATAATATAGACATCAAACCACCTATGCTAGCCATCAAGGGTCGAATCCAAGAAATAAGGAACTGTTACAACCATTTCCAAACAAGGAACAAGAATATAGGTAGTGGAACAGTTTGCCTCTATAAGCATGGAAATTGATTCATTGACCCCCAAACCACCTCAAAATGATGAATCTACCCTCTAAGGTCATTTCACAATTACATTGACACATCAATGCATTAATTACATTCATAAATTCATCCATGAAGAGAGAAAAGGTCAACTTGCAGAGAAACTGGGCAAAAACTGGATTTTTGGGCAAACTGCCTCTATGCGTAGCGCCACTCGCGAGGGGTATAGCACTGCTTCGTATCTACTTTTGGAGGCATTCCCCATAGAAACATTGAATCCAAGATAGCTCATTGGAAAGGTCTTCCTGTCTAGTTTCTGCAACATCTTGAATTTTTGCATTTGGATGTCATTTGGCCCCTCAAAAGTGAAATGTCCCAAGGCTGCTTCTGTGTGTCCAGAAAGTGGGAGAGAGGTCATTTTTTGATATTTTTTGACCTTTTGGTTACCAAGTTTTGCTCCAAAATTGCTGAGATTTTCTGGGTTTGATGTTCTCATCATGCTGAATCGAGATATGTAAGCCATTTCTTCAAAAAGTCCTCCAATGAAAAGCATAACACTAGTGGCGCTATGCACCTAGGGTAATTTTTTGTGTTTACTATTTCAAAATTTCAAAATGACCAAAATTTATCAAAATTTGCCCAGATTTGGCACAAGGCACCATCATTAGTTGCTTTGATGGGCTAGTGAGGCATCAGCCAAGACCTTCAATTTGTCTTGCTCCTTTTTCCTCCTTAAGGCCTTCCTCAACCTAGCCTTAAGCTTCCTCATTCTTATGTTGCAGATTTTGTTCTGGGTCGTGTAGTGGTAGGCCATGTGGTGAAGCATCTTCTTGTCTTTGTTGGCCTTCTCAATCAGCCCCTCAAGGTGTATATTAACCCTCTCAAGCCAAGTTTCCCGGTCATTCTCGATCTCTTGTTCAATTGAATTCAACTTGACCTTGGCCTTCTTAGCCTTTTGCCTATTCTCCTTGATAATTTGCAGCTCCATGAGGACTTGCTTGTCGCTTAATTGTTTGTTTTCTTGTTCTAGATATTTGATGACCCACTTAGCCCTCTCTAATTTGTCAGAAAAAGCTTGTATCTCAGCCTCTTGCTCTTTAATGATCATGTCTTTGGCAGTTTTTGGATCTTGAGCTTCTAAGTCAATGACATCAACTCCTTGTGTCTCCTCATGATCAACAAGATCAAAATCTCTTTCTTGCTCTTCTCCAAGATCCTTTCTATGCATATTTTTCTTGCCTTTACCTTTGCCCTTGTGTTGTTTCTCAACCTATA